>JAOTRH010145913.1:0-13540 GCA_034768845.1 Heliamphora exappendiculata | reverse complement strand
AATTGTCAGTAATTAAATTTAATTGGCGGGTATCAGGAATCTTAACGTGGGGAGAAATGGTAAGCATTTAATAACAGAAACTCAATGTAAGAAGGTCTTGAGATTATGGGTCAGAGTGCAATTATAGTTCTTTAGTGGTGTGAACTGCAATTCAGTATTTTATAGAAATTGCAAAAACCGCTGCATCTTTCCATAATTGCATAAATCGCTAGTAGGTATCTGTGTTCCACTAGAAGTCTTACTCATAATTACTCCTCAAGTCCCTGCTGTAGCCCTATGTATACGCGGGTAGGCTGAATTAGTTTCAGATGATGATATCATTTTTTGTCTTTCAAGATGAAAGATATCGGGGTTTTTCCGGTATGAGTTCTCGAGAGTCCGTAGCCCACACTACGTTTGAGCATTGCGCAAGGGAATACAGTAGAAGATCTAACTGGAGCTTCAACTCGGAATCAAATCGTAGTTGAGAAATAGATCGACAAAAGGTACTCTTCTAAATTAGCTTCGGTTGCACGGGTTTATTTTTTATCGTTTGACGTTAAAATTTTTATCTAGAGCCCGTTTCTCCGTTTGTCCATCCAGTTAATTTTTTACCGATAATCGTTTACAAAAATAATGATAATGGCAGTATTGCCTCCAATAGTAACATGAGTGAGGGGACACCTGATGGGGCCGATGGGTCCTCGTCCTGTTGCTACAGGGGTTCCCTCGATTGGATCGGGTAGAGCCAGGAGGAGAGTGAGAGTAGTAGAGGAGACAATAGCGCAGGGAGTAGGAGCTAGGGTTGCCGAAGCAATTGGCGCAAGAGCGAGAGATGTTGGAGCAACTGGTGCTAGAGAAAGGGGAGTAGCAGGTTCTGAGATCCAGTGGGGCGTTACTGTCTTTGTGGCGGGCCACCTATTCGACCTTTCTGTTCTAGTTCCACCAACCCAGAGTTTAGAGTCGATTTCACCCAGGTTTGTACTTGTCCTTTCTTTTCCTTTTTTACCTTTCCTTGTTCAGTTTGCTCAAATCTTATTTCCTTCTTGCAGGTTGGCCAGGCATAGGCGGATCTTGTGCTGCTCCTTGTGTCAGGCCTGAGAGCATTGGTTCGCCAACAGGATGTTACTCTCTGGGTAGTTGGCATTGCTTTTGCTCCATAGGCTATTATGAGTACCTCTTAATTTCTTTCACTGTTCAACTCTTCATCCCTTTTTTGAATTATGTTCCTACGCGTATCTTTACCTTCCCTTTCAGAGCCACAGGCTCCCCTTTCAGAGCCACAGGCTCCAGTTCAATGTCTTGCGTGAGGTCATGGGTCTCGTGCATCCTCCTAGGCTCACTTTACTCGGGGATCTGCTTCATCTATCTGGAGCCGTTCCAGGGTCGTATATACTTCTAGTAGTGGTGATGATGACGGAGATGACCTGGAGGAGCTGTTCGATTCCATCGAGGTCGGCCCCTCAGATGCAGGGCCTTCTGTACCTCCTCCTCCACGTCGGGTCAGCTAGAGGCATTAAAGAGAGCTGAGAGATTTCCCCCCTCCTCTTGACTATATTTATTCCATGGTTTCTCATACATTCTGATACATTTAGCTTTTTGGGCCTGCATGCCCAGTTTCATTTATTGATGGGTCAGGGTGTCCCTACACTTTCAAAGCCTTCGAGCCTTTTACTTTTCTATTCATATGATCTTGCTTGCATGAAAAGCTTTACCATTATTGCTGCTTAAACTATCTTAGTTTCATGAAACAAGTCTCAAGTCACAAGCTAAACTTTACAAGAATTTTATTTTTATTCTCAACAAAATGGATGTCTTATCCGGAAGCACAAAATATTAAACAAACAGAAAGCAAGAGGTACACAAAATGTACGAAAAAGGGTAAACCTGCAACCCTTAAAGGTTGTGGGCACAAGGTTGGGACCTTGCGGTCACAAGGAAGTACAAGGGGAAAGACACAATCCTATAGAGAAGAAGTTTGCGGCCAGGTACGGAAGGTTGCGGTCATGCCTTAGAGGTTGCGGTCGTGACCTCCAAAGGTTGCGGTCGCAAGAATCTTGAGCTTTACCATGCCTTCTAGTGTTAAGCCTCTTCATGTCCTATAAAAAGTGGACTGGGGTCCTTCACTCCTCTTCCCTTTCAGTATAATAGCCTCTTTTCATAGCTCACTCTTCGCATGGATAGTGGAGTTTTCAACCGTTAAGCGTCTCAACTTCGCATCTTTTGGTATCAACTCTTTGTTCTCCCTAAGGGCTGTCAAAATCAACGATCTACTACTGAGGGGCTACTGCACAGCTATGGGATCTGCAATCTCATGTTTTTTGCTTTGGCCTCGAAGAATTACGCCCCACTATAGAAGAGTTCATTGCCATTCTGAACCTTGCTCGCAGAAAGTTGTTGCAATGTCGACTCCCTTTCTTTCTAATCGGCAACAGGTGATGCGCCTTTGTGACTTATCCAAGAAGGAGGCTTCCCTCCTAACATTTGATGATAGCCTTGATATTCCTCGAATTATAAACAGATTCTATCCTCCTGGCAAGCTTGATGATCTCGACATTCAGCTACGGCGCCGTTATGCCCTATGCTTCTGCCTACTTGCCTGTTACCTTCTCTTTTCTTCTGATGGACGAGTCAGCTCCCTGCTAGTTGACATTGTGGGTTAAATGTGGTCAGGGAAGGACTTTGTTCCAATGGTGCTTGCTGAGACTCTGATTGGCCTGGACATTGTTCATCGCGGCACAATCACTACCTTTGTTGTCAGCCCTCTACTTCTTCAGGTAACACTCAAAGCTATCCCTTTTCTCTTTTCCTTTCCTTTCGTCAACAATTCTTTATTGGCATATCTTTGGCGTTTTCATCCATCCAAGACACACTAATAGTTACAAACACACTGCCCCTGGCCCAATGAATTTCCATAAGCCTCTCTCAACAAAGGAGCATATTTGCATATTAATCACCTCCCACTTGCCTCTTCCATGAATCTTCAACGATCAATTCATCCACTTCCTAGGCTTCTATCAGGTCCCCTCCATTGCACCCCCAAGTGGACCAGTTTTGCCTTCCAACTCAACCATCACGAGCGCATTCATGATGATTTATAGGGTGCGAGTATCCAAAATCCTTGCACTCTCATGCCTTTTGATGCCTTCCGAGGTCGCTCTCTTGATTTCCCCTACCGACCTCTTCTGCCCCTTCATCTAATTTAGGCTCGAGCTCCAAAAGCTCATCATCATGTCCTCTATAGTTGCCTGCATCTTCTTATACCCCCTCATCTAGTTCAAGTTTGGGCATCAAGGGCTTATCATCATGTCCTCCATCTACCCCTTCATCTAGTTCACGTTCGGGTGCTAAGGGCACATCATCATGTCCCCCTTCCATCTTGTAGTCCTTGCCAGCTATTTTTACATAACTGAATATGCGCTCGCGTTCATTCCTTTTTCCTCAATTTTTACCGCTATTTTCTCCTTTTTCTTTGTTTCTCTCGATTTTTACCACCTTCTATCTTTTTTCTCTATCTCTTTATTTGCACTTTTTATCTCTCATTTTACTAATTTCTCTCAACTCTTACCTCTTTTATCTCTTTTTAAAGATTTGGCTAATGGAAAAAGTGAATCTTATATAGAAACTAGCCACATATAGGTACAGTGTTGCTACTCTCGTTCATCGTCCTTTCTATCAGATATGCACCACTAAGACAGCTTGGAGACAGTATCTTTTCACCCTGACGGGGACAGGCATCACTTGGTAGTGCCCCTAGTGGCGGATCTCTACTATGACTTTGACTACCATGGATCATCCTGGTGTCTTGATAATCGGCTTATGACTGTCCCCTTTTTATTATCCACATCAGATTATGAGGTAGTTTGGTTGGGGTCAAATCATATTATGTGGCGTACAAGGTCGCGTGTACTCGTCTCCTCTTTAGGCTCCATTTCTGGCGCAGTATCAGGAGGCTCAGCCATCTCATTTACTAATGGAGATGCAAGAGTTGCAGTACCTAGAGCTCCCTAAAGAGTATAAGGCGCAACTCATCCAGGATATAGAGAAAAGAGACAAAAAAGAGAGAGGGCAAGAGGCAAATAGGAGGAAGATTTGAGGGATCTGCTTTGCTCTTCTGGAATTCATAGCTTTCTTTCTGTTTTAGAGTTTAGGACATGCGCGCCTGCCGTTACTTTCAAAATCTTGTAATCATAGCTGAAGTAATGTAAATCCCGCATTCATCTAAAAAACGTGAGGTAACGGGAAGTCGTCCTTCGGGCTAGTCTTGTTGAGATCCTAAAAATTCACACAAATTCTGATGCGTCCATTCTACTTCAAGACCAGCACAATGTTTGTAACGCCCTGGTTCGAACCCTAGTAGCAATCACCTAGATTATAACAACTTGGCCCGGACCCTAGTTGTAACAACCCAGACTGTAACTACCCATAGAGAGATCTAGCCAAAACCCTAATATTAGCGACGGATAGACAATAAGAACCTAAATCGCTACATGAACAAGGAAAACCCTAAATTAACCCAAAAATCCTAAAAAGACCAAATACTCATAGACAAAACCCTAATACTCAGAAAAGTTCTGGGATAGCTTAAATTAAACAAATGACATAAAATATAAAAACTAAAAATCAAAAAAATTTATAATTATGGTAAAATGGCCATTTTACCCATAGTACAGTAAAAAGTCTTAAAAATTTAAAATTTGACACTTGGATGCCCAAAATTAGATATTTATATATGATTAATTAATTAAATATAAAATAATAGTAAAAATGACCAAATTGCCCTTGCATGGCCGACCACTTAGGGAAATGTGTCCAAAAAGCTACTTTTTACGTTTTTAAGCTTAAAAATGAGAAAAAAATGTGTAAATTAAACATTATTATGACCTAAGACCTATTATGTAAGTAATATACATAATATACATAATAATATAATAATATAGGTCAACAAAAATAAACAAATAATTATTTAAAATCTCTACACAATAAAGAAGTCAAAAAACTAAATCTAGTCAGACTAGCTTAATTTAGCTTAAAAGCCTACATCTATTTAATTAATTGCTATCAAAATTAGGATAAATCGTGAAAAGACTAATTTAATTATAAATACATTAATATAATAGGTTTGAGTAGGTTTAAATACCAAAAAATATATAAAATTAATATTTTATGCATTTTTCTTCAACAAAATGGTCCAAAAACTCAATTTAAATCCCATAATAATGGAAAATCAGCTTTTGGTCTGCCCAAACAGACCCCAGCTGACTTACCATGCTGCCAAATCTGAAAATATTATCCTCAAGAAGACCATACCTCTTATGCATCTAATGAAATTCAAGAAAAATTAAATTAAAACTTGTTATTATCATTCAAATTACTAACCAAATTTTCTATTAAATAACTAAGACCCAAACCACCCCTTTCTCTCTTCATATTTCGGCTGAGAGATGAGAGAGAGAGCTGTCCAAAAATTTCTAAGTGTTTACAAAGAAGAAGGAGAGAAGAAAGAAAGAAGAAAGAAAAAGGAGGAGAGAATCAAGGAGGCAACAAAGCTAAGTCCATTTCTTCCTCAACATTTTAGGCATCAAAAGAGGTAAGTAAATTCCCAAAAATCATCTGATAATCTCTCATGAAATAGCCATCAATCCATCTCCATAAGCAACCCTACAAATAAGAAACAAAGAACAACTCAAAAATGCGTCATATAAGTAGTTTATGGACTGTTTGTGTGTAACTAAGCTTTGCATGTACTTGCATATGTATATTTTTGAATTTTATAGCCTAAAAATGTTCTAAAATTTTGGTTTATGTCGGTTTATAACATGCATGCAAAGAAACTACAACAAAAATGGACACCGCATGAGCTAACCAACTAAAACCCTAGGTATCCTAATTTTCTGGGCTTATCAACATTCTACCACCAACTTTAAAACATCATAACTAATTGTAGAAAAATGATATTGAAGTGATTGTTATGTCCAGACCTATATTTTTGAGTTCTTTTTCATACAAAATTGGTTTGAAGTGATTTCGTTGCGTAGAACTCCATATATGTCATTTTTCCAAAGAATGTTAGATCATGACCGCTCTGAGTTTCAGACCTAAAACCCCTAAGTTAAAGTGAGAACCGAGCTTGGGTCAAAACATAAAATTTGTAGAGAACATGTTTAGATTTCTTTCCATTAAGAATGAGTCAAAAATATGAAGTCTTGATAGGTCAACCCCTTTCCCGAATTCACTGTTGAGGTTTAATGACTGACAGACCTCTCTGTCACACATTTTTGTAAGATCAAAAACCTAACTTTGTAGAAGCCAAATCCAAAAGTAATAAACATAAAAATTGTAGATAACATATTAAACTAAATACTGAGCAAAAATCATACCAAAATACCCTCGGATGATATCCCAAAAGTTTTCAGTATTCTCTGTTAAAAACACATTCTGCATACCTTTTTTAGACTGACTGAACCCTTTTTATAAATTGGCCAAAATCACTAACTTTTTCCAAACAACCTGCCCTATCACAAAACATGAAACTTGTAGGGGACACCCTAAACTAGAATCTCACCAAATATTAGACCTATATCCCTTGAATCGTTACCCAAAAACCCTAACCAACAGAGGCCAAATTTTTGTATTTTTCTCTGTAAAATGCTGAACGATTTTAACTTAAATAAAATAAGTGACCTTTTTGCCCTAGAATCTGATCTTAGTGTTAAATATGAAAGTTATTGGAAATATTTTTATCTAATTAATTTTAAAAAATTAAAAATTAAATCTATGCCTAGGTACCTCAAAACACTGTTGTAACTTTAAATTTGGCAATTAAATATTACTTAAGTTTGGCTAAGTGTATGAGTGGCATGTCACTTATGAAACTCGAACCTATGGACTTTAATTAATTTATGTGAATAATTTTTGTATGAAATTAACACTTTGATTATTAGAAACCATGCTGATAGGTTGAATTCATATTACATGAATTGTAGATCATGCTTCGTATATTTGTACTTTATGCTTTAGTGAATTGTACTTTGTGTCATACCATGATGATATTGTACTTGAGAAGCATATTGCACATCATATGCATTCCTACACTTGCACCTTGGGTTATCGAAGTCTCTTTTGTACCTTTCATTGTGAGTTGCATCCTATGCACTTGTTTTGGTTATTTTAAACCTCGGTCATATTTGTTGGGTGCAAGTCCTCTCGGTTTCCATTGCTCCTTGAGTTATGGTTAAATTATAGAAGTGGTGTTAACACGGGCAAATTGGGTAATTTTAGAGAAAAGCCTAATTCGACAGACCTAATCCCACTATGGTGATAACTTCGGAGAAGAGCCCAATTATAGCCGACCTAAACCCTATTGCCACGATATTTTGTAGTGTAATTCGGAGAAGGCCCTGATTCAGCGGACCTAATCCCACTGCGGTGGTAACTTTGGAGAAGAGCTCAATTATTGCGGTCCTAAATTCCTCATCTTGGTACTCTAAATAACGCGAATTGTCTTTTGAAATCTTTATTATTAATTGGACTTTGGGTTGGCACCTAAGGAGTATCCTAATCCTTAATGTGGGACGGTTGGCTCGTATAAGGATGGCTAATAAAAACTGGGTGGCCTGCCCCTACGCCGTTGCCATTGAGTAAAACGACTGAGAGATGTAGCCAAGGTGAGCGTTTACCTTTCCCAACGAGGTGAGGATAGGTTAGGTGATTAATATACCATCAAGTCTACTCTGTAATTCCCAGCGTGAAATTCATGACACTATTCTGATTGTATGTCGGGTTGGAATATTGCATTACATTCATCTGCATCACGCACTCGCATAATTATTCTTATATGTGCTTGCCCTGTTGAAAATGATAAATTGTCTATCTCTTTGCCCATAAATTTGTTTTGGGTATTATACGATATGTATTGTAGGATATTTTGTTGTGAGTTTGTTAGACGGTTTAGAGAATTTGTTTATAGGCTCCGGCTCATGACATTCATGCCACATGTGAAGAAGAAGAACCATTTGAAAAAGGCAAGTTCGTTGAAAAAGGAGACTTTGGGGAGCAGGGAGAGTGGCAAGAACCAACAGATCCCAATAGTGCCACTTAAAGACGTAGGATATTTACTTTTTGATCTTTTTGTTCAGTTTATCCATGGACATATTATAACTTTTGTTAAATTTTCTGAATGATTGTAATCATTAAATACTTTGAACAAATTCTAAAACGTTAATGATGTAGTAATTATCTTATGTAATTATGAATTTTTGGCTAGAATATCTCCCTTATTTATAGTTACGTATGTCCCGACGTTCCTGGAAGACAATGCGTCACAATGTTAGCCACCCACTTTAGATACTCAGTTGCCATAAGGAATCTAGCATTGATCTACTTAGTGACTTATTTCTTGATGTTCAGCGCACATCATGGTCGTATCCTTCTCAACTTCTACTTAACCAATTTGGCATCGAGATACAAAGGGATATGGTGTTAGATGATTTCGGGATCAATGTCTGGCATATCCTCATAATACCATACAAAGACGTCCTTGAATTCTTTTAATAAAGTTGTTAATTGCTCATGTTCAACTGAAGATAATGAAGAATCGATTTGGATAATGTGTGGATTAATTTCATTACCTAGATTAATTGACAAAGTTTCTTCAATTATTGGTTGAGCGCGCATTTCTTCTTCTCTTTTTATTAAATCTTTTATTTCTTTGTGGGCATCCCGTTTGAATTCAAAATCATCAGAAAGTATATAAAATGAATCGAGCAAAGCAGGGTAACCAAAAATCTCGTTCATTTCATTGATGTCATGAAGGGAGGGGATTACAAACTCAAAAGCGAGAGAGGAAGAGGGTATATAGACAGACGTGCCATCGGACTCGGCATCCAACTGATCAGAACAAAGCAAAAACTTACACAATTCAGACTCAGACTCAAGACATGAATCATGAAATTTACAAAATTTTAAAGACCAATTTTTAACAACTTTCGACACTATGTTCACGATGAGCCCAGTGTAATTAGCCGGAGCGTCATAGGTCATCATCAAGTAGTCTTGGTCAGCTATACTCATCTGAGCTATCTAATCATTGAACAATGCTCCCATGTTGATGCCGTCCAGCTTATCTGCCCAGTCCTCTTCCTTTTGAACTTTCTTCCCTATTTTCTCTCTCTCCTTTGTTGCTTTCTCTTCCTCTGTATCAGATCGTTTGTGGCTGAAGAAGATCTTTAGACCCAACAGTTTTTGATTAGTTTCCTCATCGAACCATGGTTCCGGGAAACCATAGTAAGGAAAGTCCTCTCCTTCCTTGACGAAGTAGCCATTCAACATTCTCGCATACCTACCCTCTATGTCCTTTCTTTAGCTCTTCTAGATCCTTTTCTATTGGCTTATACCCCAAGCTAAAATGCTTCAAGGTCGGTAACACTTGGATAGGCTCTAAGATTCCTTACTGTTGGTGACCCACCCCATTCTTAGAAAACAAGACATACGTCTCATCATAGTGACAGCATAGGGGTTGATATAGCTCTCTTCCTCCTTTAGCAGCATCTTCACTGCCTGAGCCTCATCAAACCTGAACCCACTCAGGAACACATCTCCCTCTCTATGTGGAACTTCCATGAGAGTTGAGTCATCTTCTCTCGGGGATTGGATACTATCCTCCCCATGAATAGTCAGCACTGCTCCGTTCTTAACTAACTTTAACTTTTGATGGAGGGTAGAAGGAACTGCTTGTACATCAGGGTCATGGAGCCACGGACTTCCCAATGCCAGAACATCCAACATATAGAACTTTATGAAAGTTTCTAGTAGTCCGACTGACATAGCAAATGTCACCAGCCCATGCACATCTTACCTCGTGTTGTCATAGGCTCTGACCCCTTAATTGCTAGGCATTTCCCAAACAAACTGTCGTTCTAAGCAGACATACATTTAGTGCCGACCCATTATCGATGAGTGTAACTGAAATCCACTTTTTTAGACACTTGATAGTGATATACATGGGTTTGTTGTGATTCTTTCCTTCCAAAGGTAAATCCTTGTCAGAGAATAAGATTACCTTGGGCTCTACAATTGGTAGGATTAGCTCGATCAACTGTTCAGGGGTTGCATCTATCGAGATATTTTTCTTATTTAAGACCTTCAGCATAGCTTGTCGGTGCCAGTGCAAAGCCATCAGCAGACCCCAAATGCTGTTGTTAGTCTAAGTCTTTTTCAGCTATCTCAGCACAGCGTCGTCTTCCTCCTCCTGCTCTTTCTCCTTTCCCTTTCCATTTGCTTGTCCTCTTTTCAGCTTAGCCGGTTTAAAGTGTCTTCCACTCCTGGTTAAGTGCTCCACTCCATCCTCAAGATCCCATAAACCTGTCATTGCGTTATCGACTTATCTAACCTCTGTGATATACGGAGAGCTCTTGAATTCCCATAGGTCCTTCAAATCGCTGCCCTTCGGCCTTCCCTTTCTCTCTTCTTCATCCTTAATTGCCCACGTATTGTCAACATCGTCCAGCCCTAGATGTCTTCTTCTATGTATCCCACTTGTGACTCACGGGCTGCCCAAAACTCGGTCCACTCCTCCCAATTTGATTTTAATACTATTCTAACTAGCGAAGAGGACTGCATCTCTATTGGAGGAAATACTACCAAGATTATTGTTTTTGTAAAATAATTTTTGGTAAAAAATTAACTAGATGGGGAAACGCAGAAACAGGCTCCAGATAAAAATTTTAACGTCGAACGATCAAAAATAAACCCGTGCAATCAAAGTTAATTTAGAAGAATACCTTTTGTAGATCTAATCTTCAACTATGACTTGATTCCGAGTTGAAGCTCCTGTCAAATCTTCTACCGTATTCCCTTATGCGATCCTCGAACGTAGTGTGGGCTACGATCCTCCGAGAACTTGTACCGGTAGAACCCCGATATATTTTTTAAGTCTTGAAAGACAAAAATAATATATCAAGAATGATATAAAAATTAATCAAAACTGGTTCAGCCTACTCGCATATATAAAGGGCTACAACGGGAACCTGTGGAGTAATTATGAGTAAGATTTCTAGTGGAACACAGATACCTACGGGCGATTTCTATAATTATGGAAAGATGCAGCTGCTTCTGCAATTTTCATAAAATACTGAATTACAGTTCTCACCACTAAAGAACTATAATTGCACTTTGACCCATAATCTCAAGACCTTCTTGTATTGAGCTCATGTTATTAAATACTTACCATTTCTCCCAACGTTAAGATTCTTGATACCCGTCAATTAAATTTAATTACTGACAATTTAATTTAATCAGTATCTTGATATTCCTTAAGCCCTTTCGCTTAACTTATTTGACTGCCGAATAATTAAATCTACTTGCAGGGTTTGGCCTGATCAAAACTTATAAGCATCCTTAAGGGGGTATCGTCAATCCCGATCATCGGGACGTGAATTCCGTCAATAATTAATATTTTTCATGTAAATAATACCGCTATCCAACTCACCGAAAATATCAACCCATATAAGATTGCACCCTCTAATGAATCAAAATAACGAATATTAAATATACATAAATCAATAATTATTTCAAGATTAAGATGATAAGAACTATTTATAATAACCTTGGGGTATAAATTAATTTATCTATAGCCAGTAGTTAGTACTAAATTAATTACCTAAAATGTCTCGTTCAATACGCATAAAGTGTACTGGCGCAAAGAGTCGAAATAATAGACGACGCTATTATCTGTTTCCCATAACCAAGATATGCCTACTAAAACTTTATGGCACAGTCGTACTGATGGTATGTCCATTTCTATATAAACTGTTAACGTAAAACTTATATTCTGCAAGAACTTCAAATCTGGTCTTCTGTGTGTATGCCGTACTCTACACACCAGATTAAATACTATACAGAATATCGGACATTCAAGCATAACAAATAAATGATATACATACATTACTCATAAAGATTATCATAAAATAGACAACTAATTTTATTTAAAATAAAATTAAATACTAAAAATATAATTTTCAGTATACCAACCCTAATAATCTCCCACTTATACTCAAAAATATACTGCCATACATCTGACTCACATTCCCTCTACATGACTATTAAAAGTCTTAGCCGGTAAGCTCTTTGTAAAAGGATCTACAAAATTATCTTCTCATGTAATCTTAGTCACAGCAACATCACATCTCTGTACAATTTCTCGTATCATGTGATACTTACGCTCAATGTGCTTGCCTTTCTTATTGACCTTGGCTCCTTCGAGTTTGCAACCGCTCTGCTATTATCATAATAAAGTGTAATAGCTGACTGAACAGAAGGTACCACCTCTGGATCCATTAGGAAGTTCCTGAGCAAAACGGCCTCCTTGGCTACTTCAGAAGCTGCCACATACTCGACCTCCATGGTGGAATCAGCAATGCAGGACTGCTTGATACTCCTCCAACTTATTGCTCCACCTCCTAAGGTAATCACATATCCTGAGGTAAACTTACGAGAATCCCTATCAGACTGAAAATCTAAGTCTGTGTACCCCAAATGTACTAGACTGTCTGCCTGGTAAATCAACATATAATCCTTAGTCATTTTCAGGTACTTGATTATATTCTTTACCACAGTCCAATTCTCCTGCCCTGGGTTAGAAACCATGGCAACAGCAAAGTAGATGTCGGGTCTAGTGCAAAGCATAGCATACACGAGGCTTTCTAGTTCCAAAGCATAAGGAACTGCCTTCATCTTCTCTATGTCATCGAGTGTCTAAGCACACTGATCCTTGGATAGAGTGATTCCATGCCTAAAAGGGAGAAACCCTTTTTTGGAATCATACATGCTAAGGCGAGTAAGAATATCATTGATATAATTTTCTTGTGATAAGCCCAGCATCCATTGTTTCCAATCTCGCATAAGCTTGATCCCAATGATGTGGCTAGCTTTTCCCAAGTCCTTCATATCGAACTACCCTGATAACCATACTTTAACTGTAGATAATGCCCCCACATCATTTTCGATGAGTAAGATATCATCTACATAAAGTACTAACAAGATCACCACGCTTCCGTCACGCCTCTTGTACACACAGGACTCTCCAAACTTTGATCAAAATCATAAGATTTTATAGCTTGATCAAACTGAGTGTTCCAAGACCTCGATGCCCGCTTAAGTCCATAAATTGATCTCTTAAGCTTGCACAACATGTGCTCCTGACCATTTGCAATGAATCCGTCTGATTGTATCATATAGATACACTCGTCAAGACTTCTGTTAAGGAAAGCTGTCTTGACGTCCATTTGCCAGATTTTATAATCGAAATGTGCAGCAATAGATAAGAGAATCTGGATAGACTTAAGCATGGCTACCGATGAAAAGGTTTTCTCATAGTCGATCCTTTCTTTCTGAGTGAACCCTTTAGCAACAAGCCTAGTTTTGAAGGTTTCAACATTTCTACCTACTCCACTCTTCCTCTTGTAGATCCACTTGCATCCAATGGGTTTTATCCCTTCGGGTGGTTCTACAAGTTCCCAAACCTGATTGGAATACATAGATTTCATCTCTGAATTCATAGCCC
>JAOTRH010145881.1:0-10000 GCA_034768845.1 Heliamphora exappendiculata | reverse complement strand
TATATTTTTTAAAAAATAATTTAAAATATTTTTTTAACAAGGGTTCTTCCTTTATCGATCTGCCTTAAATATTAAAAGCAATTATAATAGTTATGCACACATTAGAGTGAAAAACATATAGTTTTTAACATAATTTGCACAAGAGATCAAGAAACATTCTGAATTTATTCTAATTTGTGCAAAACAGTAAATATGTGCAAGGTGATTTAACTAATCACATCTAATTTCATATGTAATCCATTCAACACACATTTATAGCCAAAAGAATAAAATGTAATGAACAGATATAGTTAATATAAGAGCAATATTTACCATTCATTGAAAAATTGTTCAAATATTCTAAGCATTCAACCAAACAACCAAATGAAATGTATGATTACAACTTCTCATTCAAAAAAAACTTAAGGAAATGCTTGTTTTCTAATCTTTTTTCACTTTCTCTCCCCTTTACTTATGTACTTCCCTTTTCTTCTTCTTTTCTCCCCTTTTCTTCTTCCCTTTTGTAATCTTCAAAAAAAATGGGGCTATCGATCATCCATGAATTTCTTGAAGTCTTTCTTGGCTTTGGCTTTCTCTTTGCTGGCAGAAACTCGTTCTTTTTTCGCGCGAGATCGCTCATCCTTGGCATCACCTGCTGCTAGGGCTTCCCATCGTGTTGCCAAAGAAAGGTCAGCTTCCCTTTTCCAGTCTTCCTGCTTTTTTCTCTTTGGACTCTTTGGGTTTGAATTGTTTGGCCCAACCTTTTTGAATCCACTTGAGATGATCTTTCACTTTTTGAGAGTTGGCATGTACAGCTGTGACGATCCCTTGGTCAGACTCTTTGAGCACCTGATGGAGGATTGACTTGTTGCAAGTAACAATAGATGCAATGCTTTCATCCATCGTTTTACAGAGGGCCCTCCCTGCATCAGTGGCGCTTTATATGTCGCGTCTGAAGCTTCGATTTGTTTTGTCAAGGTGTTTTACTTTCTTAGACAGAGCAAAAATAGTATAATGTAGGTCAAAGAAGTCTTGGTTTACTTTGGCCTGGAAGAGAGTGACTTTGGAAGACAAGGAGTTGATTGAGGAAAGAACTTTAGAGAGGTCCACTTGGACTGGAATAGATGATGATGATGATGCAGCAACAAGGGGAATAGGGGAAGATGTGGGATGAGAAGGAGTAGAGTGAGAAGGACCAGAAGTATCAAAAGAGTCAGGAAAGACAGGATGGGAAGGAAGAGAATCAAGGCTTATGGGGATGGAGGAAAAGCTTCTAGGAGCCTGTGGAGGAGAAGATCTGGTAGATGCAGGGCTACCTCTACGAGCGGTAGTCCACACACCATCCACACATGCAATTTTCATATACTTTAGGGAGGACTTGCCATATAGATCATGCTTAGAAAAGGCAATGGCCTTTTCCTCAGAGAGATTAATCTTAAAGTGTCGAAACACTTTGGTGAGATACATCTCGTGAGGGAGAGAGGGGTTTTTCTTGTTATGGGAGTGGAGCATGTGAGAGATGAAAAGAAAACCTAAATTGAGGTTCTTCTTTTTCAGAATACACCACATAAGAAAGTTGTGCATGTATGAAACGTCACCAAATTTTTTCATCTGTGGGAGAAAAATACAGTTGACCATATGGTGTAAGATGCACATTTGTGGTTTAAGAGAGTTAGCCACTAAAGGCTGGGTTGGGTCGATTTTATCATTTTTAAAAATATATTTCACGAATTCAGCAAAAGAAAAGCCTTCAACCTCAATAGATTTCTGGCTATAATAAACACAAATATCACCAGGGGGAATGCCCAAGATTTTACTCAGTGAGGAGGGGAAAAGGAAAATATTTTTACCATTTACTCAGATGGTGATGGTTGTGGTTGGAATCAGTGAGATGTGCATGTGAGCATAGAAGGATTTGACTAAGGTGGGATAGTGCGGTTCTTTGATTTGTAAAAGCCTTTCCAACCCAAGGCTTGGGAAGAGGTCCTTAAATCTCATTTCAATGGAGTCAAAGAATTCAAAATCTATAGAACGACCGGGGCAAATTTTTCGATTTGCAAACAAAGAAAAATAAAGTTGACGAGTTTTTGGGGATTGAAATGATATTACCTCAGAGGAGGCTACATTCTTTGGAACGGTTGTCGCTGTCATTATCGTCGTCGTCTTGGTCGTCTTCTTCTGTTTCAACGTCCTAAGGCTTGAAGGCGAGTCCTCTTCAGTTCGCTTTGATCCTTTACCCATCGTCTTTGGTGGTATATTGATGGATTTGGGTTTGGATTTGAGACGGAGATGAGGGGTTGACTCAGGGTTTGAAGGAGAGAAGGCGGGAGATGAACCGTTTATAAGGAGAGGGAGTGGAAAATAAAATGACATTTCGAGGATCAACACCTCTTTATAGACATAATGATTTGTGTCGACACAAATTGAATTTGGTGTCGACACGATTCGTATCGCGTGTGGGAATAGAAGATAGGAACTGATGTCGACACATTTTTCAGATGGTGTCGACACATTTGGCCATTTCGGTCGACACGATTAAGATTTGTGTCGACATAAATTTATCGAGAGTCAGGGAACTAATTGGTGTCGACACTGAATAGAATGGGGTCGACACTTTTGCTCATAGTGCCACTTTTAAACAGTTTTGTGTAGGCACTTTACACATTTGTGTTGACACTTTTTCAAGTTGTGTCAACACATTTTCAGATTCAAGAAAGAATATCAAGCATATTAAAATGCAATAAAAAACATGGTTAGTATGACATAAAAATTATCAATTTGGAGCACATAACATACCAAGTTCTCTTCTTATATAACATATTCTTTCTTTATTTAAAAGTTTTGTAAAAATTTCTACTAATTGGTAATCGGTGCTTATAAATTCAAGTTCAATATTTTTTTTTTGCACATAATCTCTTATGAAATGATGTGTAATCTCTATGTGCTTTGTTCTTGAGTGTTGTATAGGATTCTTGGATATATTAATTGCACTAGTGTTATCACATTTGATAGGAATATGATCTAGGTGAAAACTATAGTATTCTAATAGTTGTTTTATCCATAAAACTTGTGCACAACAGCATCCAACTGCAATATGCTCAGCCTCGGCTGTAGACAAGACTACTGAGTTTTGCTTCTTGCTAAATCAAGAGATTAGTGAGTGTCTTAGAAATTGACAAGTATCACTTGTGCTTTTTTTATCTACTTTGCATTCAGCAAAGCCAGCATCTGAATAGACAAATAACTCAAAAGCTATTCTTCTAGGATAAAATAATTATAGTTTTTGTGTTCCTAAGAGGTATCTAAGGATGCGCTTAACAGCGGTCACATGTAATTCCTTAGGATTAGATTAAAATCTAGCACAAATAAAAATAGTAAACATAATATTCGGTCTACTAGCAGTTAAATATAAGAGAGATCTGATCATACTTTTATAACGATTTTCATCTACTGTTATTCCATCTTCATCATTATCAAGTTTTGTTGTAGGACACATTGGAGTTCCTATAGGTTTTTCCTTGAGCATGTCAAACTTCCTCAATATATCACTCGTGTATTTAACTTGATTGATGTAGATTCATTCTTGAGTTTATTTGATTTGAAGTTCTAAGAAGTAGTTGAGCTCACCCATCATGTTCATTTCAAATTCTCCCTGCATATACTTAGCAAAGTCCTTGCAAAGAGATTCGTTAGTTGCATAAAAAATTATATCATCTACATAAATTTGTACAACTAGCATGTCACTTCCTTGAGACTTGATAAAAATAGTGGTATCTATTTTTCCTCTAGAAAACTCATTTTTAATCAAAAAATTGCTAAACCTTTCATACCAAGCTCTAGGTGCTTGTTTTAAACCATAGAGAGCCTTAGTAAGCTTGAAAATATGATTTGAAAAATCTGAATTTTCAAAGTCAGTAGGTTATTTCACATAAACTTTCTGCGAGATGAAATTATTTAAAAAGGCACTTTTGACATCTATTTTATAGAGTTTGAAAATTTTAAAGTATGCAAAAACAAGCAACATCCTAATGGCTTCAAACCTAGCACATGAGCAAAAGTCTCATCAAAATCGATGCATTTTTTATTGTAACCTTGGGCTATCAGTCGAGTTTTTTTCCTAAAAACTACTCTATTTTCATCAATTTTATTTTTAAAAATCTATTTTGTACCAATAATTGAGTGTTCTTTAGATCTTGAGACTAAAGTCTAAACTTTATTTCTTTCAAATTGGTTTAGCTCTTCTTGCATAGCCAATATTCAAAATTCATCGTTTTTAGCTTTCTCAAAATATTTTAGTTCAGTCTGAGAAAGGAATGCTAAATTACCACAAACATTATGCAAAGAGGAACGAGTTTTGATACCTTAAGATGGATCACCAGCAATTAGATCTTTCGGATGACCATGAGCATACCTCCACTCTTTAGGTAATTCTAAATTTTTTAGAATTTTAGACTTTATAATCTGTTGAACTGCATTATGCTGAGAATTTGAAGTTTTCTCTTGATTTGGATCTTTCTTATCTTTGATTAAGATATTTTCAACACCTTTTTCTATATCTAAAATGTTATATTCACAAATTTTTTTTGAAAAATCAAGGTTAGTTTCATAAAAAATAACTCATAAAAAACATGTATAAATTTTTCAACAACTATGGTCCTTTTGTTGAAAACTCTATACGCTTTGCTAGATATAAAATATCTTATAATTGCGTCGAACTTGTCTAAAAATTTTTTTTTATTTTTTAAAACAAAATATTTGCACGCAAAGGCGCAAAAATAATTGATGTTAGATTTTCTTCCATTCCATAGCTCATATGGGATTTTCTTGAAAGAAACTCTTATCATAACTCTGTTTATGATAAAACGAGCAGTATTGACAGTCTCGGTCTAAAAGTATTTTGGTAGATTATTTTCACAGAGCATGGTTCTAGCAATTTTTTTCAATGTCCTATTCTTTCTCTTAACAACTCTATTTTGTTGAGAGGTTCTTAGAGCAGAAAAATTATGGTTAATACCATTTTTATCACAAATTTTTTTAAAATTTTTGTTTTTAAATTCTCTACCATGATCACTTCGGATATTTGTGATTTGAAAATCTTTTTTATTTTGAATTCTCCACGATAGTTTTGTAAAAGAGGCAAATATTTCATCCTTATGAGCTAAGAATAGCACCTAAGTATATCTAGTGAAGTCATCTACAATAACAAAGGTGTATCTCTTACCTCCAAAGCTTAAGATCCTTGTTGGACCAAATAAGTCAATGTGTAATAGTTGTAATGGCCTAAAAGTTGAAATCTCATTTTTAGAATGAAAAGAACTTCTAATTTGTTTGCCCTGTTGGCATGCATCACACATTTTGTCTTTTTCAAATTTGATTTGGGGTAACCCAATCACTAATTCTTTTTTTAAAAGTTTGAAAATCAAGTTTATGTGTACATGTCCAAGCCTTCTATGCCATAACCAACTATTATCACTCAAGGCGGCTCAACACTTGGTGTCATTTTTAAAAAGATTATTTAGAGTAAATGTATAAATATTTTCATGCCTATGACCTTCAAGAATAAGTTTGTTATTGGTTGAATCTTCAATAACACACTTAGCATGATCAAACACAACTTTGTAGACTCTGTCACAAAGTTGGCTTATACTAAGAATGTAATGTTTTAAACCATCAACAAGCAAAATAATTTCAATAGAAAGGGAATAAATTTTACCAATGCAACCAATTTCTATGATTTTTCCTTTGCTATTGTCTCCAAAAGTCACAAATTCACCATCTTTTGGTTTGAGATATGCAAACATCGAGTTGTCGCCTATCATGTGTCGTGAGTAAGGACTATCAATGTATCACATTCCCTAATTGAATGAGGATTTAAGATACACCTGCAAGGAGAATTAAGTTTTGATCTTTGGTATCTAAATTTTCTTGAGTCCTTTGATGCTAGTTCCTTGAGGAGGTGTTCCTTTAGTAACCCAAGTCTTTTTGACAGAAACATTTGGAGATTTTCTGTACGGGTAGTGTGTGACAATGTGTCCATGCTTATATCAATGAAAACATGTAGAATTTGAATGATTTGATGATGCTTTGACAAAAATATTGCTCAAGAATTTTTGTTTCTTCTTGGGTTTATAACTAATTTCAGTTTTGCCAAAAACACATTTTTGCATTTCAAGAAGTTTATCCAAATTTTTTTTTCCTTAAGTGAATTTATAAATAGTTTTTGTAAGATCCTCAACTCTTTCATTTAAAATTTGGTTTTCCATTTTTAGATCAGAGACTTGTTTCGTCAAAACATATTTTTTACTTTTTAAAGTCTCTATATCAGTTGAGGAGGAAAGAACTAATTTTTTTAGAATAGAATTCTTAGCACCTAATTTTCTCAACTCATCATGTAAATCCTCAAAAGCATTTTACAGTTCTTCTAAGAAAAAATAGTCAGAAGTTACCTCATCATCTTCTCTGGCCATAAGGCATAGATTGACAACTTTATTTTCTTCTTTTTCATCCTCAAAACTGCTATCGTCGCTTTCGTCCCGAGCAGCTTTCATGGCTTTCTTAAAGCCCTTCTTGAATTGCTTCTTAAACCGGGGGCATTCAGCTTTGATATGTCCAGGCTTTTTGCATTCGTAGTAGATTATTTCATCATTCTTGTGCTCTGATTTGAATATGTTGGAATCACCTTTGAACTTGTTTGGCTCTCCCTTGTATCTTTCATTCTTGAAGAATTTCCTTCCCCCTTGTTTCTTATGTCTAAGAAACTTCTTGAACTTTTTTGTGATGAAAGTCATGTCTTCATTCTCATCATGGGGGCTCTTCTTCAGATTCTTTATCATGAGTTGAAGACTTGAAAGCAATGCCTTTCTTTTTTTTATTGTCTTCCTCATCATCCATCTTGATGTTCTTCTCATGGGTCATGAGAGAACTAAGAAGTTCTTCTAGGCTGAGCCTGTTTAGGTCCTTGGCTTCTTGTATAGCCGTGACCTTTGCTTCCCAACTCTTAGGTATGCACCTAAGAATCTTTCTTACCAACTCTGCATTAGAATAAATCTTGTTAAGAGATTTCAGTCCATTTATAATATCAGTGAAGCGAGCAACCATATCAAAAATTGTTTCATCATGCTTCATTTTGAATAATTCATAATTATGAACAAGCAGACTGATTTTTTACTCTTTCACTTGATTGGTACCCTCATGGGTAACTTCGAGTCTATCCCAAATTTTTTTAGTGGTGTCACAAGACGAGATCCTATTGAACTCGTTTGGGTCAAGTGAGCAGTACAGGAGATTCATAATTTTAGCATTTTTCTGTATCTCTCTTATGTCGATTTTAGTCCATTCGGCCTAAGATTTAGGGACAGTAGCCCCTTCAACAGTTTTGGTGGGTCTTTTGGATCCATTTATGATAACCCGCCAAAGCTCATAATCTACGGCTTGAATATAGATTCTCAATTTAGCCTTCCAATAGTTATAGTTTGTTCCAATGAACAAGGGAGGTCGATTTGTCGATTGACCTTCGGATTAGATAGGTTCGATGCTAGTGGTTGTCATATAAAACTCTTAGACTGTTAAGTCAAAAACAAGAGCCCAAGCTCTGATACCAATTGTTAATTTGAAGCAATCCAAGAGGGGGGTGAATTGGGTCTTTTTAAAAAATAAATAGAAATTTAAAAAAAAAATTTAGAAATTTTTTAATATTGCAATAAGGCAAGATAAGAAAATATGAAATCAAAACAAGTATTAAAAGATGAGGGATAGAGAGATAGAACAAGACACTAGAGATTTATAGTGGTTTGACTTTATTCTAGACTACATCCACTCCTTAAGATTTTTCTTGAGTATTTTCACTAATCAGAATACTTTACGGGCGTATTCCAAGCTTTTACAATCTTCAAGACTTCGCTTGAATGACCTGAATGTTTACGGGCACATTCACAAGCCTATTTCAACTTCAAGAAGATCCTATGAAAATAAGCCCATATTTTCTTCTAATCTCTCTTGAACTCTTCTTCGATGAGTTTCACTCATTCACTCAAAGGATAAATAGTGGCTCACTCTTGAATACAATAAATGAATAGTATTAATGATGAACTCTCACTCTCTTTATAGAAATAATTTACAATAAATGAGAAGGTAAAGAGAAATGAGGAGCAAGAATTTGAGTTACAGCCATAAATGTGAGCTTAAAATTTCTGAGATTGATTTGAGCAATGAAACAGTAAATATAAGTCTCCAACCTTCTTAAATGCTGAGTAGTAATCTCTTATATAAGTTCTTGGGGTATCATGACTATTGGAGGTAGATGGGAGTAATAAATGCTAAAAATTCAACCGTTGAGATCTGTTGCGTTTTAAATTTTCATCGCCAGTGTCGACACAAATATCTTTGGTGTCGACACAAAGTGTCTAGGGCAGGGTTCTTCAAGTGGTTGGGTCGACACAAATTTTCTGAGGGGTCGACACAATTTCTGTATTCTACATTCCAACATTCTATTGTCGACACATTTGAATCTGGTGTCTACTCGTTTGAAACTTCAGCATCCAGAGAGACCATTTTTATCGACTCAACTTGCCTTTGGTGTCAACACTAAATTTTTACAGGAAGTCTCGATTCTTTTGTGTCGACACATTTGGTCTTGGGGTCGATACCAACATTCTGCAGGCAGGATCAGGACTTTTGGGTCGACACATTTGAACTTGGGGTCGACACCAAAAATCTGCAGTAGGTCTCGGTTGTTTTGTGCCGACATAACTTCTATTTGTGTCGACCCAAACTTTTGGAGAGCAAAAGTGTGGATCACTTTTGTGTCGACACAAAATTAATTTGTGTTGACTCAAATTGAGTCTAGAGAGTTTCGGCTCTTTTGTGTTGACATAAAATTTGTTTGTATCGACACTAAAGCTTTGATACCTAAAGATCAACTTGTAAAATAGTTTGGGTGTCAAACTATTTAATCAATTGGTGTTGACACACTTGATAAGTTTCAAGTATATTTTGCCTTGAAAGTATTTGACTTAATTTTCAATTAAGATCAACACAAAATATTTTTATTTAATAATGCTTAAATGTTTGAACCTTTTTGAGATATAAGTCATTTCTTTTTGGTTAATGTGTCAACTTAATTGTTCAAGATGTGCTAACACTTTTATTTTAAAAATATAAAATATTATCTATTTAAATTAATTTATTCTTAAAAATTAAATTCTAAAAATCATCAAAATCAAAATAAAAAGCCATTGGGCTAACATAATACATATTACATATTAGGTTTTATTTGTATCCTATGAAATGGTCACTTCTCTATATATCAAAGAGCGGTGCTACTTTTACTGAAAAAATCTTTCAAAACATTTAACCAAAACTTACAGCTTTTGGACGCGTTCCAGTGCCATATCACACACTTTGTTCGAGATCGTTAAGGCCAATTCCGATTACATGCTCTCCAACGTTTGCTTCACCTGTGCCCTCACCAATCAGGTTAGCGGCAAGGTCCGAGAGCTCGATCTCACTCAGTCTTGCGTCAACGACACCATCCTCCACATTGATGCCAGTGTCGATAGGAGAACTTGCCTTGTATCGCAACCGAGTCCAGGTCGCCTCCCACCGCCAAAGACACAAATCCAGAGCTCCACGCTTTGTAATTCGATCGCGTTGCCTCGAATAACTAGTCTAAATCTTCTTTCTCAAAGCCTCCGTAGTAATCCACGTTGTTCAAATACATAAAATCAAATTGAAGAAACTCAAAGTCAGAGCAAAATTAATTGAATTTGAAGAAATTGCGTCGTAAGGGCACATAATTTGGTAATCAAACGTCGCAGCGATCAAAATATTGAAATCAATTCAAATCAAATCGTGAAAGTAGAAGACACGAAGGCTATTAATTCAAACTAGTGAGAATGTTCTCACTGTTTTTTACATTGAGAATATTCTTAATATTTTTTTTTACCAATGATAACATCTTCTTCTCCTACTGCCTCCTCATTACTCATTGCTTATAATGTATTGTTGTATATATATATATATA
>JAOTRH010145870.1:0-13546 GCA_034768845.1 Heliamphora exappendiculata | reverse complement strand
TGTTACCTAAGCATGTGAGATATGCCATTACTAGATTATGTTTATTCTTTAATGCTATTTGTAGCAAAGTGGTGGATTTAGCAAAATTAGATAAAATTCAAGCAGACCTTGTTCTCACGCTGTGTTTATCTGAAAAGTATTTTCCACCATCATTCTTTGATGTAATGGTTCATTTGACTATGCATCTTGTTAGAGAAATTTGACTTTGTGAACCCGTTCACTTTCGATGGATGTATCAGTTTGAGAGGTTCATGAAGGTGTTAAAGGGGTATGTCCGTAATCGTCATTGTCCAGAAGGTGCATTGCTGAAAATTATATTGTAGAAGAAGCTGTTGAGTTTTGCACAGAGTACTTATCTTGAGTCAGTGCAATTGGGATTCCCTCTAATAAGAATGTCACAACAGATGATATAGAATTTGGAAGGCCTTTACCTGGTGGTCATGCTGTTACCATTGATCGTAAAGAATGGCATCAAGCACATCATTATGTGTTACAAAACACAAGTGTTGTTCAACCTTATATTGAGTAAGTATATTCCAATTCTTAACTTTTGGAAATTCTATTATGACATAATAGAGTATATATTTGTAAAAAAATTATACTAATTATTCGTAATTTGATAGAGATCATATGGCTTGGTTGAAGCTACAACATCCCCGCCAATCTAGAAGTCAAAAGTGGCTACAACTTGAACACAATAAAACATTTATATATTGGCTACGTGAGAAGGTATTCGAACAATTGAACATATATCTACATTTGTTTAATTTTTTCTTTCACTAAAATCAATTTTAATCTTGAATCACCATTCAATTATACAGGTTGCAGATGAATAATTCGGCAAGAATAATATCTCAAATTCTTTGAAGTGGATAGCACAAGGGCCTCGTTTAGATGTCATAAAGAATTTGGGTTATATTATAAATGGTTGTCGTTATCATACGAAAGATCGTGATAAGTTACAAGTCAATCAAAATAGTGGAGTCAGCTTAGTGGCATCGACAATGTAAGTTTCAAGCTACAAGGATAAGAATCCTGTGTTTGCGGATATGAACTTTTATGGTGTTATTATCAAGATATGGCATCTCGATTATCATATGTTCAAAATTCCAGTATTTAAGTGTGATTTGGTTGATAAAAAAGGAGTTAGAGTAGATGAGCTTGGTTTCACATTAGTTGAGTTTGGAAGAATAGGCCATAAATCTGATTCCTTTATATTGGCTTCCCAAGCCAAGCAAGTTTTTTATGTAGAAGATCAGCTTGATCCGAGATTTTCAATTGTTCTAGAGCTGCCTCAACGTCACTATCCTTGCGATGTGGATGATTAGCTGAATGATTGTTGCATAGACGATCATGGCTTTACAAAGTACTTACCAGAATGTGAGACACTGACCCGTTTTCTTTTTTGGCATTTTCGACGCGCGTTTGGTGTTTTCATCGCTGCATGTTTTTATGAGTTTAGATGCATGATCGGGATTAGATATGCATGCAGGGTAGGATCCCGGGGCCGTGGGGTCTTACGGCGCGAATTTCAAAAAATTTAAAAAAAAGATATTTTGGAGTCCTATAAATATCTGAAGTTAGATATTTTCAAAAGATTTTTTGAAAACTTAACTCCTAAGTTTTTTCCTTTTTCTCTCTGTCTTCTCTCTAAGTTCTTGGGGGCCTGGGGCTCGATTTTCGACGATCAGACTGCAGATTCTTGGAATCGGCATTGAGGGCTACGCAACCATCCGGTCAGATTTTGATTCCGGCGAAGCTCGATTTTACACGTGGTTTGAGGCATCGAGTTTTTAACTCACCGATGTAGGATCCTAGACACTCATGTCTTATAAGGGTGCTACGTGAAATCGTGTGTGTTTTTAACGGTTAGATTGTTGTAGATCTGACTTTGTTTCAAGGAATCGGGTTTTAGTTTCAAAAGGGGTTTTGTGTTGATTTCGATGGATGGAATTGGGTTTTGAGGTTTTTCGTTCGGTGATTCTAGATGTTTTGGTCTTGTGTATGTCCGTGGGTGTTATATATATGCGAATCGGTAAGTTTAAGTGTGTTTTGAAGCATCATAGTAGGTGTTAGGGAGTTTGGAGGCTTAGAACACCAAGAACATCAAAAACTGGGTTTCTCTTGGGTGGTATCTCGCTCGAGCGCCCGATGTCTGCTTGAGCGGACTGGTTGTGCTAGGCCATTTTGTTTTGGTGATCTCCTTTATCTGGACTCAAATTAGGTTATTCTTGTACATAAATTGAAGCCCCGAAAGTCCTCTTTCCAATGACACCTCTCTCACCTCAAAATTCTTTTTGTAGAAAAAGTTATGATCAAAAGAGTGAAGGTGTGTCAAGATTTTGAAATCGTTTTTCACCTGTTTTTGGCCGAATGTTTGGGAACAGGTTGTTTTTCACCCTTGTTGGCCCTTTTGACCTAATTCCATGTTCCGTGGGACGTTGTGGTGTTCTTGTAGGGGTTGTGGGCTTGTGTTGGGCGTGTGTGGGCGTCGTGGGCTTGTGTTGGGCGTATGTGGGTTCGTGTTGGGCGTGTTGGGCGTGTGTTGGTCTGGGTTATGATATGAGGTGGTTGGGCCTTGGTTTCCAATGGGCGTCCTATGGTATTCAATTGATTAATTTATGGAAATTAGTCGATTCAAATACATGTAGATTCTTTTTGGGGTTCGGTTGGTTGTGTGATGGCTTCGGGAGTCGTGTGGTGGCCTCTCGATCGATTGGGTTATGGGGCTCGATCGACTGCTCTCCTCTAGTGATATTTAGTTGATTGGATTATAGGCACTGTCAATTTAAGTCACGGAGAGGGTGTTGGTCATTTCATGCAGGGTGTTAGTGCACGGTTATATGCACGGTGGTTAGTGTATCGTTGCATGCGGGCGCTTGGTTTTGGTTCCTGGTTTGAGTTTTCTTCTAGTGTTGACTGCTCGAGCGGTGGTTGAGCGCTCGAGCAGTGTGGTGCCAGAGTGTTGGGTCGGTAGTTAATCGCTCGAGCGGTGGTGGTGCGCTCGAGCGGGGTGATGGCAGAGGGGTATGTCGGTAGGGGGCCGCTCGAGCGGTGGTTGTGCACTCGAGCAGGGTTGTGGCTGTGTGCTATGTCGGTTGGGGATTGCTTGGGCTGTGCTGGCCTCTGGGGTCAAGTTTTAATTTTAGTTTCCGTATCGTTGGTTATCCCGGTGAGTGGATGGGTCATTTGGGTAGCGGATGACGGGTATGTGGCATGTGATGCCGTGATGGGTTTTGTGACGAGTGACGTCGTGATGTATTGTCATTCATGGTTATGTGCATTTATAATTGTTTATTTATGTACGGAATATGTACGTGGATTACATGGCTTTGATGTCGTTATGTGTAACGTAGTTTATGCTTTAAAACGCAGAGTTTTATAGGCATGTATGTGTAGGTTATGAGAAACGGATGCATGTGGTGCATGTTGCATGAGTTGCAAGTGTTGTGTGAGTCGCGCGTGTAGCATGTGACGTGGTTTGTGAAACGTAGTGATAGTACGTGATTTTATGCATCTAAATCCTGATTAGGTTATGTATAGGAGTATGGAATGAGATAGACGAACATGTGATTCTGTGAATGTTAGCTCTGCCTGACGGTGCATTCGATAGGGTTGCGGTCCCTTGGTGAAAGTCTATAAAGGTGCATGGTAGGGCTGAGGTCCTTCGGTTAAAGTTCGTGAAGGTTAGGGCTGTGGTTCTTCGGTTGAAGTCTGTAAAGGTGCATAGTAGGGCTGAGGTCCTTCGGTTGAAGTCCGTAAAGGTGCATTGACTGGGATTGCAGTCCATCGGTGATAGTCTGAGAAGGTTCATGGCTTGCATGTACTGCATTATGGGACGGATAGACCAGTTTTCAAACTGTATTAAGTGTCGTGTGAATTGTGATCTAAAAATCATTTTTCAATTGTTTTCTAGGCTCCTGTGTGCGAGTCACAACATGGTTTGTATCCTCGCTTTACCTTGCATGTGAAAATTATTTTCAAGCCTTGAAAGAGAGTCTAAACCTGCACTTCGATTTCCTAGCATGTTTTGTTTATATTGCATGCTTGTCTAGTTTATGTTGAGCTTTGCCTTACGGTGTGGAATAAAATATTTTTAGGTACCGGTCACGCAGGTTGATCTGGAGGTGCTGACAAGGTGGAAGAGCTTTAGTCTTCCTTTGTTCCTTTTGTTTTGTTACATGTATGTTGCAACATGTTTTTTGGCGTTGGAGCCTTGTAATGTTTGTTGTTTGGCATTTATATACAATGCATGTATGTTTACGTTGACAGTGTATTCTTGGGCTAGGTATTATGTTGTTCATTTGTGGGTGTTTCATGTGACCCGGAGTTTCGGGCATGACAGATTGGTATTAGAGCTCTGGTTTCGAATACCTATGGGCTGCGGGAAGAGGTCGCATCACCGTGTGAGGTTGATTACATGTGCTTGACTGCATGTGTTTAGATGCTTTGATAACATGAATGTGATAGCATGCAGGCCATATGTGAATAATGTGTATATGTGAGCATGGGGGTTGAACTGTGGGATTGATTAGTCCTGCCTTTGGGCGTAAAGGTTAACAAATTTGGGAGCCAAGTTAGAAATGCATTTAGCTGATGTGAATTCTAGCTGGGAATCTGAGTAGGTTATCCAGATTGACGCGTCATTCTTGTCGGTTCTCCTCGGTATGTGGTGTTGTTTTAGCATGAATCAATGTGGTTATGTGTTAGCATGCTTACGTGGGTAGCGTTTATGTTCATGCTATGTGATGCGTCTTATGTTCTATCCTTCCTTTCATATAGATGCGATGTTTGCACGGAGAGGGCGAGACGGTGTTCGAGGCTGTGACCGTGGGTTTGGAGTTGGTGCTGGATTAGCGAGTGGTGTGCTGTGTTGAGGTAGTGGTTGGTGATGATGTGAGGTTGGGGTGAGTTGTAGATCCCGAGTCTTTGAGATAGTTGGCCATTGTTTAGGATGCTTGACCTTGTTTAACTATATCCTAGGAATGGTTTGGCTGACCATCTCGTATGCCGTGTCGATTGTGATCGACGGTTGGTTATTGTTTGACCATGAGTTGAATTTCGAGGACAAAATTTCTTTAAGGGGGTAGAGTTGTGAGATCCTGACCCGTTTTCTTTTTCGGCATTTTTCGACGCACGTTCGGTGTTTTCATCGCTGCATGTTTTTACGAGTTTAAATGCATGATCGGGATTAAATATGCATGCGGGGTGTTACGGCGTGAATTTTAAAAAATTTCAAAAAAAGATTTTTGGAGGCCTATAAATATCTTGAGTTAAATATTTTCAAAATATATTTTCAATACTTAACTCATAAGTTTCTTCCTTTTTCTCTATGCCATCTAAGTTCTCAGGGGCCCAGGACTCGATTTTCGACGATCAGACTGCAGATTCTTGGTATCGGCATTGAGGGCTACGCAACCATCTGGTCAGATTTTGATTTTGGCAAAACTCAATTTTGCACGTGGTTCGATGCATCGAGTTTTTAACTCACCAAGGTAGGATCCTAGACTCTCATGCCTTATAAGGGTGCTATGTGAAATCGTGTGTTTTTAACGGTTAGATTGTTGTAGATTTGAGTTTGTTTCAAGGAATCGGGTTTTAGTTTCAAAATGGGGTTTTGTGTTGATTTCGATGGATGGAATTGGGTTTTGAGGTTTTTCGTTCGGTGATTCTAGATGTTTTGGGCTTGTGTATGTCCGTGGGTGTTATGTATATGCGAATCGGTAAGTTTAAGTGTGTTTTGAAGCATTATAGTGGGTGTTGGGGAGTTTGGAGGCTTAAAACACTAAAAACAGTAAAATCTGGGTTTCTCTCGGGTGGTAGCTCGCTCGAGCGCCCGATGTCCGCTCGAGTGAACTGGTTGCTCTGAGCCGTTTTGTTTTGGTGTTATCTCCCTCGTTCCGACTCGAAATTAGGTCGTTCTTGTACTCAAATTGAAGCCCCAGAAGTCCTCTTTCCAATGACACATCTCTCACCTCAAAATTCTTTTTGTAGAAAAAGTTATGATCAAACGAGTGAAGGTGTGTCAAGACTTTCAAACCGTTTTCACCCATTTTTGGCCGAATGTTTGGGAACATGTTGTTTTTCATCCTTGTTGGCCCTTTTGACCTAATTCCATGTTTCGTGGGACGTTGTGGTGTTCTTGTAGGGGTTGTGGGCTTGTGTTGGGCGTGTGTGGGCGTCGTGGGCTTGTGTTGAGCGTATGTGGGTTCGTGTTGGCCATGTTGGGCGTGCGTTGGTCTGGGGTATGATATGAGGTGGTTGGGTCTTGGTTTCCAATGGGTGTCCTATGGTATTCAATTCATTAATTTATGGAAATTAGTCAATTCAAATACACGTGGATTCTTTTTAGGGTTCGGTTGGTTATGTGATGGCTTCAGGAGTCGTGTGGTGGCCTCTCGGTCGATTGGGTTATAGGGCTTGATCGACTTCTCTCCTCTAGTGATTTTTAGTTGATTAGATTATGGGGTCCTGTCAATTGAAGTCACGGAGAGGGTGTTGGTCATTTCATGCGGGGTGTTGGTGCACGGTTGTATGCGTGGTGGTTCGTGCATCGTTGCATGCGGGCGCTTGGTTTCGATTCCTGGTTTGAGTTTTCTCCCACTGTTGAGCGCTCGAGCGGTGTGGGGCTAGAGTGTTGGGTCGGTGGTTGACCGCTCGAGCGGTGGTGGTGTGCTCGAGCGGGGTGATGGCAGAGGGGTATGTCGGTAGGGGACCGTTCGTGCGGTCGTTGTGCGCTCAAGCGGGGTTGTGGCTGTGTGCTATGTCGGTTGGGGATCGCTTGGGCTGCGTTGGCCTTTGGGTTAGGTTTTAGTTTTGGTTTCCGTATCATTGGTTATCCCGGTGAGTGGATGGGTCGTTTAGGTAGCCGATGACGGGTATGTGGCATGTAATGTCGTGATGGGTTTTGTGACGGGTGACGTCGTGATATATTGTCATACATGGTTATGTGCATTTATAACTGTTTATTTATGTACAGAATATGTACGTGGATTACATGGCTTTGATGTCGTTATGTGTAACATGGTTTATGATTTAAAACGCAGAGTTTTATAGGCATGTATGTGTGGGTTATGAGAAACGGATGCATGTGGCATGTTGCATGAGTTGCAAGTGTTGTGTGAGTCGTGTGTATAGCATGTGACGTGGTCTGTGAAACGTAGTGATAGTACGTGGTTTTATGCATCTAAATCCTGATTAGGTTATGCATAGGAGTATGGAATGAGATAGATGAACATGCGATTCTGTGAATGTTAGCTCTAGCTGACGGTGCATTCGATAGGGTTGCGGTCCCTCGGTGAAAGTCCGTAAAGGTGCATGGTAGGGCTGAGGTCTTTCGGTTAAAGTCCGTGAAGGTTAAGGCTAAGGTCCTTCGATTGAAGTTCGTAAAGGTGCATTGTAGGGCTAAGGTCCTTCGGCTGAAGTCCGTAAAGGTGCATTAACTGGTGCTGCGGTCCATCGGTGAAAGTTCGGGAATGTTCATGGCTTGCATGTATTGCATTATGGGACAGATAGACTAGTTTTCAAACTGTTTTAATTTTTGTGTGAATCACGACCTAAAAACCCCGTTTCAATTGTTTTCTAGGCTCCTGCGTGCGAGTCAAAACATGGTTTGTATCCTCGCGTTCTCTTGCATGTGAAAATTGTTTTCAAGGCTTGAAAGAGAGTCTAAACCTACACTTTGATTTCCTAGCATGTTTTGTTTATATTGCATGCTTATCTAGTTTCTGCTGAGTTTTGACTCACGGTGTGGGATAAAATATTTTCAGGTACCGGTCACGCAGGTTGATCTAAAGGTGCTGATAAGGTGGAAGAGCTGTAGTCTTCCTTTGTTCCTTTTGTTTTGTTACATATATGTTGTAACATGTTTTCCGGCGTTGGAGCCTTGTAATGTTTGCTGTTTGGCGTTTATATACAATGCATGTATGTTTACATTGAGAGTGTATTCTCAGGCTAGGTATTATGTTGTTTGTTTGTGGGTGTTTCACGTGACTCGGAGTTTGGGGTGTGGCACAGAAGTTGAATCTTTTGATGCAATTGACGAGTCTATGTCATCATACATGAGAGGAGATTGCGAGGGAACTTGGGTCGAAAATGCATGATTGTTGTTTTCAATTATGAGAAAGCTTTTGTTAGTTCATACTTTTCATGTCCTCTAGTGGAAAAATACTTAAGTACATTAACAGTCTGTTTCTGTTTATTATTTGTGCTTTGTATCAGTTTGTCACGTATGCTTTTGCTCCATTGATTCTTTAGTAGTACACATTTTGCTTCCATTGATTCTCTTTTTAGGATTGATATAGTGAAAATGAGTGATGATTTTCCCTCTTTGTATGCTTTGTATGCTTTGTTGTGGGTTTGTTGCTATGGGATTTTGCTTGCTGTTGATGGATTGCTGTTAGTTGGTATGCTGTCATGCCAATGAACAATTCAGATCCAATACAAAGATTGCTGTTGGTACGCTGTCATGCCAATGGATTGCTGTTGGTATGCTGTTAGTTGGGATTTTGCTTGCTGTTGATGGATTTTGGTTGCTATTGGTATGCTGTTGATGGATTTTGCTTACTGTTGATGGATTTCTGTTGTTTGTTGCTATGGATTGCTGTTAGTTGCTTGCCAATGGATTCACTCAACAATGAAATTAACCTAAGTCTTACAAAGATTGCAGTTAGTTGTTGCAATACAAAGATTGCTGTTGGTCTACTGTTATGCCAATGGATTGCTGTGTTTGTTGGTAAACTTTTTTATTTATTCATTCATTTATTTTCTTAACCCAAGTCTTACAATAATCTTGGTTGCAATGAATTCAAATGGTTTTGTATGCTGCATAACATTTGGACGTAGATTTTCCTTGTATGGAATCTCTCTCTTATATTATAGCAATACGTAATTAGGTGTTTGATTCAAGTCTGGCCCAACTCAAACTGAATCAAGCTTTAAACAATTCAGCATAAAGTTAAACTCAAAAATTTAAAAGCACCTTCCAAGCCAGAAAATTTGTCAGGCTCAACGGAAACTATAATCAGGATGACAACATACTTTATAGTCTTCCATTCTGGGTAATAGAAACAGAGAGGATGATGACACTTATATGACCTTTCTTCTTTCTATATGTCCTCATTTCTGTCAGGTTGCTTCATTGTTGTTTCTTCCCTTTCTTTCACTCAATATTCCTTTTCCCTTTTTCTAAATACATGAAACTATGCTCTTAAGCAGTTCCAGCCTTGCTTATATGGTGACAAGCATATTTAGTTTACGGTCTCTATTAGAGCACCACCATAATAGTTACTCAAAACATTAAATATAAAAAATATACACCTAACATGAATAATAGGAAACATAATTTGAACTAGCTTCCAGAACACATTACAAATCACAATAGAAAAAAAAATTTAAATAGGAACATTATACAACCATAAGCTTAGTCGAAAGGGCTATGCTCAGTTTGAATTGGAATTAGTAAGTTCTTTGAATTGGAAGTAGTTAGGTTATTATCAAAAGTTCACTATTTGTTATTTTAAAATTTTGGTTACATTTTCTTTGTAGAAATTTGATACATGATCAACTGGGGAATTGAATAGGAGCATTATGTGGAAGAAGGCTCATCAAAATAAAAATGGAGAATACGACAACGAAGCAATTACACAACAAGTTGCCAAAATTGTAAGTTTTTAGGTAATAATTTTGTTAAATTTATAATAAACATATGACACTCATTATTGTTGTCACTTATTGCACGTAGAATGAGTTAACTAAACAGGCCCAAGATGGGAAATTATCCACTAATGGTATCAACGACATCCTCACAATGGCTTTGAGAGTGTGCCTGAACATTTTGGTCAGGTACGGGGTGCAGGCAATTTTGTCACTCCAAGAAGCTACTTCAATATGCCTAAACGTGGAGATCATTCACATTGTGAGGAGAAACACAAGTCTCTTGAAGCAGTTATTATACAAATGCAAGCTCAGCTCAATGAACTTGAACAACAAATACCTCGTACACCGCAATTAGATCATGTCAGTTCAAACACCTTGAAAAGTGATAATATAGTGGGTCAACAGGTTGATCCTATATCAAAGGATAGTAGGGTGAGAATCAATACCGACATGCTACCTCTAGACGCTAAATGTAAAAATCAAAAGGTGTATATATTTTAATATTTCTGGAAGTTGAATTTTTAATATTGTTAGTTATATGTTTAGTTGTTATTTTAATACCTAATTTCACTACTTTTGTAGAGCAAACACTGTAAATTGGCAGTGAGATCACTTAACAACATTGTTGCTCTTGGTACAATACATGAAAGTCTTGGACCTCAGGATGTGATGCATACGGTACTAGTAAAGGAATCCATTATGCGCGTGTCCATTGATGTGGCTATTGTAAAAGATGCCCTCCTTCTTATATATATCCCAGGAGAGACGACACTTGTTGGAGATGCAATAGGGTATCAACTTGGGTGTGGCCTAAACATCTTGTATTAATGACCGATGATGTATGAATTCTAAATTCTCTTTACATTTATTAGAAATTCTTTAAATTAAGGTATATGTCTTTACTTTCAAAATTCTTAACTTACGAAATTCTGAAAAATGATTGTGAAATTTTTTTGGAGTCCATTCAATCTTTTTTCTCATTAGTCGAGCATGTCAAGTACGATGAAGCTATTAGCATTCAAATGGAAAAAGACATATTCGGTGACGAGATTAATATTCAACTTCAAAGAGTAGATATGAAGTACATATGTCAGATGACAGAATTATCTGTAACATGCATACTGTTGTATGTTAGGTGAGATTAATTAGTTTTAGATACTTTAGTTGTTGAAACTCTCATGATTTCTTAAATTACTATGCTTGTTTTAGTAATAATTATTATTTTTATTTATTAGTCATATTCATCACGTTATTAAAGCTTCCAATTTGGAGAGAAACTTTCTGTTTATGAACTCCTATACCATTAGTGGGAGAACCAAGTCTGGTACAAGTTCAAAATCTTCATTTCCTGCAAAGAGATAGGATGATACTAAGACTGACCAACTACTTTTTGTTCTGCATAATATTAGGTAACTATCTTACTTCTACATATTATTTTGTGCATTTGAACTATTTGAGCTTATATTTGTGACTTGTCAATTTTAGGTACCATTGGTTATTGTTAGTCATCCATCCATCATTGATGACAGTATACTATCTTGATTCACTCAACAATGAAATTAACCCAAGTCTTCAAATTCTAATAAGCACGTAAGTTTTAAAATTTTTATGCATCATAGTTATATCTTTTTCTTTTATTTGCTAATAGTAAAAAACATTCTTTTTGCTAAGGGGACTCAAAATTTACGAGACAACCAAGAGAAAGAGGAGGATAAGTCCAGTTTGGAAAATGGTTCAGGTATAAATATTGTTCTATTTATTTATTTTTGTCTGGATGGTAATTATTAATTTTTTTAAAACCAATATCTTTGTATGCAGTGCCCCCGACAACGGTCAAATGTAAAATGTGAGTTTTATGTGATGAGGTACATGAAAGATTTGATTAGAGATCGAACCATTTTAGACAGACAAAATGTAAGAACAATTTTACTTTTTAGTATTATTTATTGCTTTTACTAGAATTATTATTAGTTAATTTTTTTAAAAATAATCTCTTGTAGTTCAATGGAAAACAAACGTACATGAAAACTGAACTTGATGAAGTTCAAGTTGAGTGGATCAATTTTGCTTTACAAAATATGTGATCAACCTACTCTGCAACTAGAGATGTGAGTTTTATTTTTCAACCACGATCCTTCAAATGCATGCGATTATTTTAGCTTTGATCATTATTATCAATATTTGTTCATTTGATATGTTAGAGGGTTGGATTTGTTCATAGTTATAATCATAAAGTTCAATCTCAACACAAGAATTATTTTGTAATCTTGGTAGAATCCATGTAAGACTTAAAACTGTGTTTAAAATTATTGCAAGTAAGAGAAGAACAATGGAGCATCAGGGAGCATGGATTAATTTGAAACTCTATTGAGATTGATGAATTTTACTTATTTTTAACTATAGTTATTGTTCTGAGATTGATGGATAGCTATTTTTAGATTGATGAATTTAAGATGAGATGTTTTTAACTAATTTGAGACGAGTAAGTTTTTTGGTCAGAGATGTCTATTTTTAGATGGATGAAGATGAGATGAGTAACTTTTTTTGTTAGAGTTATTTTAAAAAATTGTGCACCGTTTTGATATTAAATTTGAGCTATTTTGTTATATTGTGCACTGTTGAGCTGTATGGTTGGATAGTTGATGTTGTGATTAAAAGGTTGAATAGTAGTAAATATGTTTTCAATTAATAAAAGCAAGTATTGATAGCTACCTAGGTTCATCAAGAACAAATGGCATTAAAAAAAATTAAATTTTAAAGTTTTCGTCTCGGTTATTAACCATGATTAAAAGTATATCAAAATCTCGATTTTTAAATTTTTACATCTCACTTACTAATCGAGATTGAAAGTATATCATATCAAGTTTTTACTACTTTTCATCTCAATTAATAAATTAAATTGTTTTTATCTTTTCATCTCGCTTAATACTTGAGATTAAAAGTATACTATCTCAGTTTTTCTTTGCTTTTCATCTCGTAAATAACGGAGATTGTTGTTACGTTTTCATCTTGTTTACTAACCGAGATTAAAGTATATCATCTCGATTTTGATTGTTTTTCATCTCGGCTAATAACCGAGAATAGCGGTACACCATCTCGATTTTGCATTACTTTTTATTTCAGTTAATAACCGAGATTGTTTGTTAGGACCTTTTAATCACGCCTCGATACAGCTCGGTTTAAAAATCGAGATGGAATGCTTTTAATCTCGGTTTATAACCGAGATCGTTTGTGATTTTTGTAATAGTGACGCTTCTTTGTCTCCGCGTTGAATTCTTTAAATTTCTCAAAGTATTCAGACTTACAGTGCATTAGGTAAATGTATCCATACATTGAGTAGTCATTAATGAAACTGATGAAGTACTCAAAATCACCTTTAACCCGGATTATCATAGGACCTCATACATCAGAATGAACCAGCTCCAACGATTCTTTGGCTCTATAGCCTTTGGCCGAAAAGGGCCAATTAGTCATCTTACCCTCTAAGCAAGATTCATAGACTGGAAGTGCCTTCACTTACAATAAACTTAAAGGTCCATCTGTTATTAGTCTGTTTATCCTTTTTAGATTAATATCACCAAAGCGTAAGTGCCAAAGAAACGTTTGGTTCATTAAAGAAGAACACTTTCTCTTATATGGTAAATTAGATGTATTATTCATTTCAGTCAGTTATAGTGAAGGAGAGATTGGAGTAATAATATAAAAATCATCCACTAATGTACCAGAACAGATAACTTGTTTATTATCCTTAATAACCACCGAGTTATTAAAATAAATAAAATATTCGTCTTTAGCCAATCCAGAAACGGAAACTAAGTTCCTTCTAATGGTAAGTACATAAAGACAATCTCTCAATATTAAAATCCGATCTCTACCAAAACTGAGAGTG
>JAOTRH010145849.1:0-13547 GCA_034768845.1 Heliamphora exappendiculata | reverse complement strand
AAGGAGAGAATATATACTTAATATCTTTTTGATATATATACTTAATATATTTTTGATATATGGATATATATTAAAAATGAGACTCCTTTTATAAAATCCTAACTCTAATTCTCCCACCAAGCTACCATCCCCTTCTCATCTTTTGCAATTTATATTGCCTTTTTGGAGATTATTGTGTGAGAAGAAACCAAAAAGAGGAAGAACACTGCGATCGGAATTGGTGCCCACACATCGTGATCGTCGTAGTGCATCCGGGATATACGTGAGAAAGTTGCAAGGTCGTCTTCAACGTATTCGGGACTTCTTGAAACTTTTCGACAAGTTTCATAAATGTATTAAACTATTGAAATCTATATAGTTTTCATTTTTCTTGAAAATTGCATACGTTGCTTTTTACGGTCATGACGTCGATTAATAAAAACTTTTTTTTCGCTGCGCGGCTCACTCTCCAACATTCGGCTCACGATATGGGATTTTGTGCCAACTATTTTTAGGTATACGTGATCATGAGGAGTTAACTTATAGGTGTCCGTGGAGGCGGAAGACTTGTTTTAGTTTTCCTTTTGTTTAGAGACATGTATCCTTACATGCGATGCCTGTTTCTGAAGGCGAGATTTGTACGCCTTGAGGTGATATATTTTATGCATGTATGGAACTGAATGTTTACTGTTTATGAGAAATGAGCATTAGGTACTCTTTTTACCCAAATGCTGTATTTTTGGGTTGATGGTTTTCCAACTAAAAATCTTATTTTCGTAAATGGTATTTAGTGAGCTTTCACGTAACCCTAGAGTTTGGGGCGTGACAACTTGGTATCAGAGCTCTAGGTTCGAATACCTAAGAGCCATGGAAAGAGGGTGCATCACCTTGTGAGGATGTGCGTGTGCTTGATTGCATGTGTTTATGTGTTTTTATAACATAAGCATGATTTGTATATACGTGCGTATGGAGGTTGGACCTTAAGATTGATTAGTCTTGCCTTCGAGCGTTTAGATTAAGAAATTTGAAAGCCAAGTTAGAAAGGCATTTGGGCGACGTATTTTCTAACAATGAATCTGAGTAAGTTATCCAAATGGACGCGTCTTTCTTGTCGGTTCTCCTCGGTATGTGCTATGAGATGTGTTTAGATAATCTTGTATGGCTATGTGTTCTCATGATTATGTCTTTTGTGTTAGCAATAACATGTTGTATGAAAGCTTACGTTATTTTGCTACTTTCATATAGAGTTATGTCCATGCGGGGAGGACGTGGCTGTGGTCGAGGCTGAGGCCGTGGTTCTAGCCGAAGGAATGTTTTAATCCCAGATATTGGGGATGCTAATGCTCCCTAAGGACCTATTGACGGGGTAGATCTGTTGCGTGAGATGGTAGGCTCCATTCGACTACTGGCCGAGACCGCTAGGGGAACGGAGACCATACCTGAGCTGAGGGAGACGATTGCAATGCGTGAGTTCTGACATCTAGACTCTCCTACCTTTATCGAGGACCCAAACCCCACGGTAGCCACAGAATGGCTAGAACTGGTTACTAGGATTCTGGATACGCTTCAGATTATGGAGAATGATCTGAGAGTTTCTTTCGTCGCCTTTCAGTTGAGAGGGAGTGCCCACGAATGGTGGAAGTTTTCCAAGACCATAACAGGAGGTACATGGGAGGCCTTCACGAAGGTATTTCTCGAGAAGTACTTTCCTGTGACCTTGGGAAATTGTTACAGAGAGGACTTCCTTTTTCTTACTCAGGGGACAATGACAGTGGTTCAGTATGTTGCTGAATTCACTAGTTTATCCCAATTTGCACAGGAGATTGTGCCTACTAATGAATTCGGTGTGAATATATTAGGAAGGGGCTTGAGGCCAGCTATCCGAGATAGGGTGGCGGCATTCAGGATGCACATCTTCAAGGAATTGGTGGAGACGGCCATGAAGGTGGAAGATACCTTGAATGAGACGCGCAGGGATAGAGATAGTAGGAGTCAGCAGGACGGGGGACGTGCACAGTCTCTTGGACGCAGGGACAAGCGCCAAAGGACGTCTGGTCCGAGTTCTTATCTGGCAAGGTCGTATCAGCCATAGTTTTCTACACCTGCACCTTTAGTGGCCTCAATCGGGAGGCCGAAACAAAGAGAGATCATTTGCTATCGATGCAGACAGACAGGGCATCGATCATCTGAGTGCCTGCTGGGGGGTCAGGTTCAGAGTTCAGCACCTGCTCAGTCTCAGGGGAGAGTGCCACCAGAATGTTTTGAGTGCGGTCAATTTGGGCACATCCGTAGGAACTATCCCCAAGGAGGGAGCACGTAGAGTATAGCAGGAGCACCTGTTATTTCATATGCTCAGGGACGACAGTCTTATCAGCAACCTAGGGCTCAGTCTAGGTTTGTAAAAGGGGGCACCTTAGTATAGTTTGACAGACAGTCGACAGTCTAGGGTCACAGTGGACATGCCAGAGCATTGCAGGGCAGAGTATATGTCCTTGTTGACCCTTGTTCTTCTAGAGCACCGGTCGTGTCTAATGCTACAGCTACCGTATCCATGATCAGAGGTACTCTCCTAATATATAGATCATGGGCCAGTGTTCTTATTGACACGGGAGCATCGCATTCATTTATTTCCTATGCTTTTGCATCTGCATTAGGGTTAGAGACAAACTTGTTGGGTAGTGTGTTGAGCATAGTGATCCTAGTTAGTGGGAATGTGGTGTTGAGTCAAGTTTGTAGATCGTGCAAGTTGGAGGTCACTAGTCATTGTTTAGAGTTTGACTTTATCACTGTAGACATGACCACGTTTGACGTCATCCTAGGGATAGATTGGGTAACCACCTATCGTGTCATTATCGATTGCGATCGACGGAGGGTATCGATTAGTACATCGATGGGTGATAGTTTTTGTTTTGTGGGTGATCGAGATGAGGGCTTGGTGTTTATGCCCAGTGTTGCTCGAAATTGAGAAAATTTGGGTTTTCTCTTTTCTGCTCTCATATTGGATGAGATGGTTAGGGTTCGAACGGAGCTTCCCCCTGTGGTTTGTGACAACCCAGATGTCTTTCCCGACGATTTATTCGAGTTGCCACAGAGCTGCAAGGTAGAGTTTGATATTGATCTGATTCCAGGAGCTGCTCCCATTTTTATGCCATCTTAATGTTTTGTATCAGCTGAGTTGTAAGAACTCAAGATACAGCTTCAGGAGTTACTTGACAAGGGGTTTATACGTCAGAGTACGTCGTCGTGGGGAGCTCCAGCTCTTTTTGCTAAGAAGAAGGATGGGTTCTTGCGATTGTGTATTAATTATCGAAAGCTGAATCAGGTAACGGAGAAGAACAAGTATCCTATGCTGAGGGTTGATGACTTATTTGATTAGTTGAAGGGATCAAGTTGCTTCTCGAAGATTGACTTGAGGTCAGGGTATCATCAGCCGAGGATTAGGGACTAGGACATAGCGAAGACCACCTTTTAGACTCGTTATGGTCACTCTGAGTTTTTAGTTATGCCATTCGATCTAACGAACGCTCTTATGACGTTTATGGGTTTGATAAACTGTATCTTTCATCCATATCTGGACAGTTTTGTGGTGGTATTTGTGGTGATATTCTTATCTATTCATCCACGAGGGAGGCGCACTAGGACCATCTGCATATTGTTCTACAGACTCTGAGAGAGCATCGCTTGTATGTAAAGTTTGAGAAGTGTGAGTTTTGGATGTCCAAAGTGAGATTTCTTGGACACGTGGTGTCGATAGATGGAGTATCTGTGGATTCTTCGAAGACCATTGTAGTGATGGGTTGGGAATGACTGAAGAATGTCTTTGAGATCTATAGTTTTCTGGGTTTGGCAGGTTACTACTAGCGGTTTGTGAAGGATTTTCCTAGACTTGCAGCGTCAATGACACGTCTTACGCGGAAGGGAGTCATGTTCGTGTGGAGCGAGTCTTGTGAGTTGGAATTCTAGGAGTTGAAGATGAGACTGACCTGTGCACCAGTGTTGATTATTCCTGAGTGAGATTTAGGTTACACAGTATATTGTGATGCATCACATGATGGTCTAGGTTGCGTTCTGATGCAGGGAGGTAAGGTTGTGGCATATGGATCTTGGTAGTTGAGGACACATGAGAAGAACTATCCGATACATGATCTGAAGTTGGCAGTCATAGTCTTTGCCTTGAAGACATGGCGTTACTATCTTATGGTAAGCACATTGAGGTCTTCTCCAATCACAAGAGTTTAAAATACTTATTTTCGCAGAAAGACCTAAACCTGCACCAACGGCGATGGATGGAGTTGTTGAAAGACAATGACTTTGACTTGCAGTACCATCTAGGGAAGGCCAATGTTGTGGCTGATGCTCTTAGTAGGAGTTCTCATGATTCATTAACTTCTGTGGCTATACGGGAATGGGACATGCTTGGAGAGATCAGTGAGTTTGATCTGTGTCTCGAGGAGACAGCGAGGGGTGCCACCTTATTTTTAGTAGTTTCACAACCTGTGTTGGTTGCACATGTGCTAGAGGTTCAGCAGACGGATCAGGAGGCTCAGATGATAGGGATTATGTTGCTAGTGGAGAGGACACAACGGGATGGGTTGTGAGTCCAAATTAGAGTTTGAGATTGACTAGGAGATTGTTTGTACTAGAGAGTAATGTCGTGCTGATATACTACATGATTGTCATCATTCTCTCCTTGCAGTGCATCCTAAATGCACTATAATGTATCATGATCTGAGCTATTAGTTCTGGTGGACGGGAATGAAGAGGTATGTACTTCAGTTTGTCTCACGGTGCCTCACTTGTCAGTAGATAAAGGAAGACCATCAAAGGTCAACAGGATTGTTACAACCATTACCGATATCAGAGTGGAAGTAATAGAACATCACTATGGACTTCGTGTCGGGACTCTCAAGAACACCTAAGGGATACGACGCTGTTTGGGTTGTGGTTGATAGGTTAACAAAGTCTGCACACTTTCTTCCCATTCGCATGAAGGATTCGGTGGACAGACTGAGTAGATTGTATGTCAGAGAGATAGTCTGGTTATACATAGTGCCTATGTCTATTATTTTTGACTGAGAGCTGCGCTTTACATTGCACTTTTGGCAGAGTTTTTAGGAGGCTTTGGGGATGAGCTTGATGTTCAGCACTTCTTTTCACCCCTAAACGTATGGTCAGTCTGAGAGGACCATATAAATTCTGGAGGATATGTTGAGGGCCTGCGTGCTAGATTTTTAGGGGTCTTGGGAAGAGCATCTACCGTTGGCAGAGTTTGCATAAAATAACAGTTATCAGTCCAGCATTGGGATGGCACCTTTTGAGGCTTTGTATGGCAGACCGTGTAGATCACCCGTGTGCTAGACAAATGTAGGAGAGACCACAGTCTTGGGAACTGACTTGCTGCGGGAGACGACCGAGAAGATCACTATGATTTATCAACGTCTAGTGACAACTTAGAGTCCTCAGAAGAGCTATGCAGATAGGAGGAGGAGACCTTTAGGGTTTGCAGTAGGGGATCACGTGTTTCTGAAAGTCTCGCCACGCAGAGAGTTGATGAGGTTTGGCCATAGCGGGAAGCTATCACCACTGGAAAGGATTGGAGAGGTAGCATACCGTTTGGCCTTGCCATCTCAGTTGACATATGTGCACAATGTATTTCACATTTCCATGCTCTGAAAGTACGAGCCTGACCCGTCACATGTTCTTGATTGAGCTGAGCTACGGGTTGATAAGGATGTTACATATGAGGAGCGACCAGTGAAGATCTTAGACACGAAGGAGCAAGTGTTGAGAGGGAGGATCATAACTTATGTCAAGGTTCTATCGCTTCATCACGGTGTTGAGAAAGCGTTGTGGGAACTTGAGTCTGGGGTTTGTGCTAGATACCCGGAGTTGTTTTTCTTATAACGAATTTTGGGGTTAAAATTCCTAAAGGGGGGAAGAGTTGTGAGACCCAATTTTGTTTCTTTTTCGTTATATATATTCGTCGTGTTCATTTATGCTTATGTGTCATAGAACAACATGTATATATGTGTTTTACACTTGTTCGAGCTTAAAAATGCATGTTGGGTTCGATCTCAGGGCCGTTGGGCGTTGTGGCGCGTATTTAAAATAAAAAAAGTTATTTTCGTGACCTATAAATATCTAGCATTTAGATATTTGCGGAGATATTTTGGAAAACTTAGAGACTAAGTTTTTATTTCTCAAACCAAAACCTCTGCCTTCTCTCTAGATTTTCTTGGGGCACAGGCTTTGTTTTTGGCGATCAAGTAGCAGATCCTTACTATCTACACCGAGGGCTACACATTTATCTGGACAAAATTTTATTTCGACAAAGTTTATCTTTTTACGTGGTTCGAACCGTCGAGTTTTTGACTCACCGAGGTAGGATCCTAGGCTCTCATGTTATAAAGGGATGTTACGTGCAATTATATGTGTTTTTACAGTTTAAAAATGCATGAGAAATCAATTTATGTTTCAAAAAGTTGGATTTTGGTTCAAAATCATTTTTTTAAATTTTGGTTGGATGAAATGGGTTTTGAGGCTTTTCTTTCGGTCTTTCATTCTTATTTTGGGCTTGTGTATGTTCATGGGTTGAAAAAAGGGTGTCTGGCTAGTTAAATTTGGGCTGAGAAGCTTTTTTCGTCGCTAGGGTTTGATTTCTTCCATCGCCCAGTCGCCTATTCAGTAATTTGAAATTTTTATTTTTTTTGTGTCGACACCTTTCTGTTTGTGTCAACACTTTTGCTGTTTATGTCGATCCTTTTTCTCTCTGCTTGTGTTGACTACACTACTGTTGTTTTGTGTCGACACCTTTTGCTATTTGTGTCGATACTTTTTCTGTTTATGTCGACACCTTTGCTATTTGTGTCAACACCTTGGATGTTTGTGTCGACACTTTTTCTGTTGGTATCGACCATTTTCTTCCTTGGTGTGAGAAGAAGAGTTTTGAGATCGGGGTGAGTTTCAAGAGCCCGTGGTTTCCTAGAATGTGATATTTGTTCGTGGTTTTCAAAAAGGAGGCTTGAAAATGAGAAGATTTGTGAAAATCTTGAAACAGAAACGTATTTTGAAGGTTTGGAGCTAAGCCTCGGGGTTGAGTCTTAGCTTTTAAACATTTTGTTGAAAACAGTCAAAACATGTTTTACATGTTAGTTGATCTCCATGGATGTTAGATCTTTTATACATGTTGATGTATAACTGTTTTATGGGTTTTTCGTAGTTAAGCTACGTACTGATTTTTTAAATGATTCGTTAGATATATCGGGATAGTGGGTGTGTATTGGGCTGCCATTGCTCTTCGATGAAAGTCCAAAAATATACGCAGAGTAGATTCCTTCGTGCCTTCAAATTAATCCCCGGAAACGAGGTGGTAGGTGCTTAGTGCCATTGGGTTTTGAGCCAGTAAACTAAGTGGTCGTTGTTGTAACTCCGTATAGAACTTGTCATTACCTTGCAGGCCTTAAGTGGTTCAGGACTAGGATAATTGGCATGAGTCTATAGTTGTTACCTTTGTCTCAATGTGTGACAGAGTCGGTACATATGAATCATTTCATTATATTTTCCTCGATTGTGTGATCCAAGTGGAAAATCACATTTTGGTTATTATTTTCCCTTAACTGTAGCACGTTGTTTGCACTATTTACATTGCATGGTTTTAAGGATGGAAAATCCTTTTTAAACTTCTGTGGTTGAGTCAGCTCATACTATATGATTGCATATCTTGCTTTACGGCTTTATAGTCTGTTTCTATTGGGTTTCAGCTCACGTTGTGGGATTTTGTACAAACCTTTTTTAGGTATAGGTGATCATGAGGAGTTGACCTAGAGGTGTCCGTGGAGGCGAAAGACTTGTTTTAGTTTTCCTTTTGTTTAGAGATACGTATCCTTACTTGCATTGTCTATTTTTGAGGGCGAATTTTGTATGCCTTGAGGCGATATATTTTATGCATGCATAAAACTGATGTTTACTGTTTATGAGAGATGAGCCTTGGGTACTCTTTTTATCCAAATGCTGTATTTTTGGGTTGATAGTTTTCCAACTAAAAAGCTTATTTTTATAAATGGTGTTTGGTGGGCTTTCACGTGACCTTGGAGTTTGGGGCGTGACAATTTTCTCACACATTCTTTTCTTAAATTTTTGTTCTCTTTAAGGCATTCGTTGTAGACCTTCTCGTCAATGATTGTTGCATTACTTATGTTTTGGAGAGCACACGATATGTAAGACCCGGTTCTATTTTATTTTCATAATGTTTATTCGATGTGTTGGTTATTGCTTCAACGTTTTAGAACAGCAAGTTTATATATGTGTTATGCGTGTGGGAATTTAGTTTTACTTCTTTCGTTCGGGTTTTCACCCAGCGATGACTGCTCAAGCGGTGGCCTGTTCACTTGAGCGGGTGTGTTGCAGAGAGTTAGATTGGTGGAGGGACCTCTCGAGCGGAGCCCTGTTTGCTTAAGTGGACAGCCTGGCACAAATATCTATAATGACAGTTCATGTCTTGATTTTTGAGCCAAAGCTTGTTCTACAAGCTTCTTTTCTCTCTCTACTCAAACCTCTACCTTCTCCCTAGTTTTTTGGTGGGCTCGGGCTTAGTTTTTGGCAATTAGATAGCGGATCCTTGTTATCCTTGCTGAGGGTTTCGTGTTTATCTGGATGGAATCTCATTTTGGCGACTTTGCTTTTTTTTTTTTCGCTGTTCAAAGCTTCTTATTTTAACTCGTTGAGGTAGGATCTTAGACTATCTTGCTGTTAAAGGGTGCTACATGCGACTATATGCTTTGTCTACCGTTCTAAAATGCTATAAATAGTGGATTTTGTGTTTAAACCCTGTTTGTTTGGGCCAAAAGCATGTTTCGCATATGTTATGGGTTATCACAAGTTGGTGGATGTGTGGATGTCCGGGGTTGTTAAAAAGGTGGTTTAAAAACGGAGGGATTTATATAAAACTATGAAAACCTAAGTTTTGAGGTTTGAGGCTAACCTTTGGGGTTGAGCCTTGGTTTTTAAATCATTTTGGTAGAAATGGTGGAAACATTTTTAAAATGTTGGTTGGTCTCCATGGTTAAATAGATGACGGGGTGGTAGGCCGTTTTGTACATGATTAATGTATAGTTTTAAACATTTTCATAGTCGAGTTATGTGTTTATTTTTAATGATTCGATAGATGTGTCGTGACAATGCGTGTGTATTTGGGTCACCATTGCTCCTTGGTAAAAGTCCAGAAACTTTGCGTAAGTAGGTGCTTCGCTCCTTCAGGTTAATCCTCATAAATGAAATGGGTGCCCCAGTGGGAGGCATGCGTTATTATAACTCCGCATAGAACTCGTCATTACTTAGCGGGCCTGTGCATGGCCCGGACCTAGGCCAATGGATGAGAGTCTATAATTATTACCTCTGTCTCGGGTGCGACAGAGTTAGTACATAAGGATCATTGTTAGTTGTATGAATCGAGTGGAAATTAACGTTTTGTTACTATTTGCTTTAACCGTTGAACGTTATTTGCATTGTATGAAATGTGTGGTTTTGAAGATAGAAAATCGTTTTGTGGCTTTTGAAGTCGAGTCAAAATGCATGGTTCTTTGCATTGTACTACTTGATTGCATATCCTGCTTTACTTAATTACAGTTTGTTCTTATTGGGTTTTGGCTCACGTTGTGGGGTTTTAAAAACTTTTTTCAGGTGACTGTGATCACGAGAGATGATCTGGTGGAGTCTGCGGAGGCAGAAGACTTTTTGTAGTTTTTTATTTTGTTATGGGATCATGTTCTGTTACATGTTTTGCTTGTTCTTGAAAGCATGTTTTGTAAGTCTTGACGCAATATATTATGCATGTATGGAATGTATGTTTGTTTTGAGAGAGGAACCTCGGGTTGTTAGTAGTTTCGTTGTTCTGATTTGGGGCTTTAAGCTTTCAAAGCTTCAATTTCAATTCGGAGGAGTGATTTCCTTTTCAAATAAATGTTTTATCCCTATAATTTGTTTATTCAAATCCATGTTCAGAGACCATGTTTTTAGGTGTGTTTTTGAGACTTGAGAACATTTTCTAGGTTCTGACTGAAAAAACTCTCGAGCGTCTCACCGCTCGAGCGGCCATCTAAGCGCTCGAGCGGATAGCCGCTGTGACTAAAAGTTTGTTTTATTTTTGAGAGGAGGTTTTGGTTAGAGAAGTTTGGGGGTATTCCTTTTTTATTCCAAATGGTTTATTTTGTTATTTATTTATTTTGTAAATAAAATCTCGTTTTCGTTTCGATCCTTGACCCGTTTGGGCTCGAACAGTTTTTGTCCATCGTGGTATCCCAAAATAGTGGTTTGGTGGGCTTTTCACGTGACCTTGGGTTTTGGGACGTGACAGAGGTTTTGGGGCGTCATAGAGATTTTGGGGCATGACAACTTGGTATTAAAGCTCTAGGTTCGAATACTTAAGAGCTGTGGGAGAGGTTGCATCATCTTGTGAGGCTAGTTGCGTGTACTTGATTGCATGTATTTAAATGTTTTGCACAACATGAGTATGACAACATGTTAGGTGCGTGAATGCCATATATGCGTGAGCATGGAGGTTGGACCTTAGGAGTGATTGGTCTTGCCTTCGGGCGTTTGGATTAACAAACTTGGATGCTAAGTTAGAATTGCGTTCGGTCGACGTACTATCTACCAAGAAATCAAGTGGGTTACCCAAATCAACTCATCACTTTTGTCGGTTCTCCTCGGTATGTGAGGTGTGTCTCCATCATCTTGAATCGCTGTGTTACAATGATTATATATTTTATGTTAGTGATAACATGATGAATGAAAGATTATGTTATTATATTCTATGTTGCTTTCATATAGAAGTTATGTCTGCGTGAAGAGGATAAGGCCGTGGTCGAGGCCGTGGCCGTGGTATAAGCGAAGGGGATGTGCCAATCCTTGATATTGGGGATGCTAATGCTCTCCAAGGACCTAAAGATGGGGTAGGCTTGTTGCGTGAGATGGTAGGCTCCATCCATCAACTAGCGAAGGCTGCTAGGGAGAGAGAGAGAGTACCCGAGTGGAGGGCGACTATTGTGATGAGAGAGTTTCGATGTCTTGACCCTCCTACCTTTGTTGGGGATCCCAATCCCAAGGTAGCCACAGAATGGTTGGAGATTGTGAAAATGATTTTGGATACACTACAGATTGTTGAGGATGATCTGAGAGTTGCATTCGCTGCATTCTAGCTGGGAGGGGATGCTCATGAGTGGTGGAAGTTCGCCAGAACTACAGTTGGAGGCATATGGGATGCTTTTACAAAGGTATTTTTAGAGAAGTACTTTCCTAAGTCTGCGAGAGATCTGTATCGAGAGGAGTCCCTTTCCCTTACCTATGGGGTAATAACTGTGGTTTAGTATGGGGTAAATTTTACCAGCTTGTCTCGGTTTGCACAAGACGTTGTGGCTATAGATGAGTTGCGTACAAAGAGATTTGAAAAAGGTTTGAGGCCAACGATCCAAGATCGAGTGGCGGTATTTAGAATGCGTGTCTTTACAAAATTGGTGGAGATTGTGAGACCCTGATCCATTTTTTTCGGCATTTTTGGACGCGCGTTGCGTGTTTTGTTGAAGCATGTTTTTATTGCTTTTGATGCATGTTTGAGGGTATATATGCATGCGGGGTAGGTTCCCAGGGCCGTGGGCCGCTATGGTACAAATCTCAAAAATTTTCAAAAAAAATATATTTTGAAAGCTTATTAATATCTGGAGTTAGATATTTTCATAAAGATATTTTCTGAAACTTAACTCCTAAGCTTTATATTTTCTCTCTACCTTCTTTCTAAGTTCTTGCGGGCCTAGGGCTCAGTTTTCAATGATCAGACTACGGATTCTTGGTATCGGCATCGAGGGCTATGCAACCATCCTGTCATATTTTGATTCTGCCAAAGCTCAATTTTGCACGTGGATCGAGGCATCGAGTTTTCAACTCACTGAGATAGCATTCAAGACCTGTATGTTGTATAAGGGCGCAATGGGTAATCGGGTGTCTTTTTACCGGTTAGATCTCCGTAGATCTGACTTTATATCAAAATGGGTTTTTGGGGTTAAACCCAGTTTTTCGTCGATTTTGTGGATGGAATCGGGCGTAGGGAGTTTCTTTGGAGGTCTCTGTGTTAGGCCTAGATGTGTGGGTGTTCACGGTTGTTGAATCGGTGTTCGGAGACTTCGATTCGAGGCTTGGAGGGTTGAACCCGTAGCTCGAAGACGGTTTCTCGGTGAGTTCAGTCGACTGGATCATAGTTCTTGGGGTTCAGTCGACTGAACTCATAGGTCCAGTCGACTGAAGTGGCTCGATTTGGCATTTTGTGTTTCCAGTGTGTTTTTCAGTAGACTGGGGGTTGGGTCCAATCGACTGAAGCTGTGGGCTGTTGGTTTTGTGATTTTGGGTTGGTTCCTTGGTTTCCAATCGGTGTCCTATGGTATTCAGTTAATTAATTGTGGGGTTAGTTGATTCAAATACCTGTGAATTTCTTTTGGGGGTTCGGTTGGTCGTGTGGTGGCTTGGGGGTCGGGTTGTGGCCTCGGGTGTTTGGTTAGGTGTTGTCCTTATGGATGACGTGTGGGTGTGCGATGTGGAAGCGAAGAACGGTTGTGTGCGTGTTGGTTATGTGAGTTTAGTGTGGGTCCGTGGTTCAATTTTGAGGTATTGGTTCTGGTGAGAATCGGTTTGAGGGAGGTTTGGGTGTTGACCTCCAGGTTAGGTGTTGGTTATCCCGGTGTGGGCGAGTCATTCGGGTGTGTGGCATGTGATGATGTGTCGGGTTATGTGGCGAGTAGCGTCGTGGCGTGAGGTTGTATATGGCTACGTGCTTTTATAACGGGCTTTATGCATGCTATAGCTGTAGTTTATTCATGCATAGATTATGTAATGTGATTTACATGGCTTTCGGTAGCGTTATGTGTAAAGTGATTTATGCTTTAAAACCCTGAGTTTTACAAGCATGTATGTGGGCTCTACGGAGCGGATGTATGTAGTGCATGTTGTGTGAGTCGCGTATGTATCATATGACGCGGTTTGGGATACGTAGTGATAGTACGTGATTATGCATTAATTTCTAGTTTAGGTTTGCATGGATATGAACGGTATGGTGCATTAATGGGGTGGTGGCCCGTCGGTGAAAGTTTGAGAAGGCACGTCTATTGGGAAGCGACCCGTCGGTGAAAGTTCGAGAAGACGCTTTGATTGGGTAGTGACCCGTCGGTGAAAGTCCGAGAAGACGCTTTGATTGGGCGGCGACCCGTTGGTGAAATTCTGAGAAGACGCATTGATAATGGCTTGCGTGAACTGCATTATGGGATGGATAGACCAGTTTTCAAATTTTTCTAAAGATGCGTGTGAATCACGATCTAAAAATCGTTTTTCAACTGTTTTCAAGACTCCTGTGTGCAAGTCAAAACATGGTTTGTATCCTCGCTTTCTCTTGCATGTAAAATCATTTTTAATGGCTTGAAAGAGAGTCAAAAACCGCACTTCAATTTCTGTGCATGTTTTGTTTATATTGCATGCTTGTCTAGTTTCTGCTGAGCCTTGGCTCACGGTGTGGGATAAAATGTTTTCAG
>JAOTRH010145818.1:0-13550 GCA_034768845.1 Heliamphora exappendiculata | reverse complement strand
TAAAATTGTTCAATTTGAACAAAAAGTAAAAAAGTTAATTTTTTATCCAAACAATTAATTTTTAAAAAATTAACTTAAAAATTAAGTTACCAAATAATTTACTTTGAACCCGATTTAGGTTTTTAGCTAAAAATTTAAAAAAATATATATAACTTTTAAGTTAGTTGACAAACAAGACCCAAGTCTCATTAAAAAAGTCTTCAACCAAACGGGCCTAAGTTAGAATGCATGGGTAACGGTGAAAGTCGAGACACCGGTCGGAACAATAATACAGTCGTGGTCTTTGGTCCAATGATATAAGTGTTAAATGGAATGTTGAAAATTCAAATCTTGTTAAGTACAAAGTGTGAGTATTAGCATACATATTTGCTAATAAAAAAAACAATAGTACAGTTGAAACATCATCTTTAAAACAATCGAGGGTGAGTTTGGAATTTCGATAAATAGTGTACTGAATTATATGAGATATGATATAGGTCGACATACCTGTTTTATATGGTATTTGAAGTGTTTTTATTATATTATATTTATGCTAATGTAACTTATACAATGAATGATATGGCAATAACATAAATATGATTACATCAAAATTATACAATAAATATTATATAAATTTATATCAAATTAAGGATGGTATAAGAAATGAACAAATATACTTCTCACTATAAATAGTGTATTGATTTGGATAAAAAAATTATTAAATTTTTTTCAAATTATAGAATATGATATGATATATTTTTAATCATCTTCTATACTATAAGGTCTCGTTTGATAATCGGTGTAGATTAAGTTTGATTAATAATAAAATGGAATTAATGTATAAATTGATAATGAGGTGAGATTAGTTTTTTTATATTTAATTCGGATATGATTAGATAATAAATTAGACAAATTCATATTTGATTTAAGTGAAATTGAATAATTTGGGATAAAATTATATTTGTTGATTTTTAATATTACTCTTATAGTAAAAAAATTAATAAATATATTTTGTATTTTTTTATATTAACTACTAAGTTAATTTATTTTAAAATTAATTTTAAATAAATTAATATGTTAAATTTTATATTTTATATTTTTAATTTTTTAAATTCACTCTTTAAAATAATTTTAAAATTAATAATTAACAATTAATAATAATAAACAATAAAACAACAATAAATTAAAAAATCATCTCCCAGTCGGAGATGAATTTTATCTCCTAGAAGAACTTCCAAGAATAAAATGGTTTCATCTCTCCTTTCTCGTCTCTCTCTCTCTCTCTCTCTCTCTCTCTCTCTCTCTCTCTCTCTTAAATTGGTTTAAAATTGAAGACGAAGAAATTGAAGGCTCCGTTCGTTTAAACTACATGAGCATTTCAATACAAATCCAATGGCATAAGAGGGCGACGAAGGAATCGAAGACAAAGGGCGTAGGGCGACGATGAACGATCGACGGGAACGAGCTTATGGAAAAGATATAATTAAAGAAATTGAGAAAAAAAAATAATTGTATATTTTTTGTGTGTTTAAAATTGTACAATATATGGCCTATTTATAGACGAATAGGACTAAGTAAAATGAAAATACAATAAATACAGAGAATCAAATAAAATCAAAACAGAATATATCAAAATATTCTGTGAACCAAATCTAACATTCTAACATCTCCCCTCAAACACGAGATGACGAAGTTAACTGAAGTTTGGAAATAAGATCACGTAGGCTACTAAGAGGATGAGATTTTGTAAAAATATCGGCAAGTTGATATTCAGAAGAAACAGATCGGAGATGTAGGGTGCCCTGCTGAAGGTAATGTTGAATGAAGTGACAGTCAATTTCAATATGTTTGGTGCGCTCATGAACGATATCATTGTGAGCAATCTGGATGGCGCTCCGATTATCACAATAAAGAGGAGAACTAAGTGTCTGAGAAGCACCCATATATGTCAAAAGCCACCGCAACCATAAAAGTTCAGCTATAGTATCAGCAAGAGCACGGTACTCAGCCTCAGTGCTAGATCAAGCAACAACAGTCTGATTCTTACTACGCCAAGAAATTAGAGAGGTGCCGAGTATAAAATAGTATCCTGTAGTGGAGCGACGATCGGTAGGATTTTCAGCCCAGTTAGCATCAGAATAAGAGCAAAGCTCAAGTGATGAGTGCGAAAAGAAATGAAGACCATAAAACAAAGTACCCTTGACATACCGTAAGATGTGTAGAACAGCAACATAGTGAGTAGAGCGAGGAACACTCATAAACTGACTAACCAGATGAACTACATAGAAAATATATAGACAAGTAACCGTGAGATAGATGAGACTACCGACTAGCTGTCTATACAAAGTAGCATCTGGAAGAGATTCACCATCAGTGGCAAGCAACTTAACATTAGGTTTAACCAGAGAATGACATGTTTTGCTGTCAGTCAAGCCTGCTTTAGAAAGCAAGTCAGACGCATACTTTGCTTGAGAAAGATAGTAACCGTATGAACTGGATGTAACCTCAAGACCAAGAAAATAATTAAACTGCCCTAAGTCCTTCATCTCAAAATTCTTACGCAAAAAGTGCTGAAGACCTCGAATACCAGAGAGGTCGTCCCCTGTAATGATCGTGTCATCATCATAGAGAAGGATAAGAATAATACCAACATCAGTGGTCCGAATAAAGAGGGTAGAATCATAGGCACTAAGAGTAAATCCCTGCTGAGCAACAACACAACTGAATTTAACAAACCAGGCTTGTGGAACCTGTTTAAGATCATAGAGAGCATGTCGAAGACGACAAATGGTGTGAGGATGATGGTCATAACCAGGTGGAGGATGCATATAAACTTCCTCGGCAAGATCACCATTCATAAATGTATTTTTGACATCCATATAAAATAGTTGCCAATGGCGCACAACAGCTACTGGAAGCAGGGATTGAACAAAGGTAAGACGAGCAACATGAGCAAAAGTCTCCTCATAGTCAATACCATACTTCTGAGAGAAACCCTTCGCAACAAGACGAGCTTTGTATCGTTCCATTGATCCATCTGACCGAGTCTTGATTTTGTAGACCCACTTACATTCAACTGCAGACTTCCCATAAGGTAAATTCACCAGGTCCCAAGTATGAGTTTTGGTGAGAGTATCTAGTTCATCAGTCATAGCTTGCTGCCACAGGGGGTCAGCACAAGCTTCACGAAAGCTGTGAGGTTCATGAAGATTAGCAAGAGCATAATAACAATGATAATCTTGAAGATGAGAATGAGGTGCTCTTACTCTAGTAGATTGATGGAGTGCAAGTACCTGGATGGGCTTGGGTGCAGTTGATGTATCATGAACATCAGCAGGCGTATCAGATGACTCAGAAATGGTCAAAAAAGGATCGTCTGATGAGCTCAGTATTTCTATAGAGGAATTGGGGACTAAAGCAATAGAAGGGTCAGTAAAGATAGGAGCATAACTAGAAGATGATTATGAAAAGGGAGAAATACTCGTAAACATTTGATGTTCCCAAAACTCTACATGACGAGAAATACGAAAACATTTGGCTATTGGATCATAACAACGATAACCTTTTTGAGTGATGCCATAGCTAAGAAAGCAACAGAGTTTAGATCGTGGCTCAAGTTTGGTGTGTTCGTGTGTAGGAAAAGTAACAAAACAAACACATCCAAAAACTCGAAGTAAAGAGTAAGTAGGGTTTATACCATGGAGAAGCTCAAATGGAGTTTTGTTATGTATAGTGGGTGAGGGAACACGATTGATGGTGTAGATAGCAGTAAGAGCAGTTTCACCCCAAAAATATTCTGGAAGAGAAGCAGAAATGAGAAGTGCTCTTACGATATCTAGAATGTGACGATATTTACGTTATGCTCTACCATTTTGTTGTGAGGTATATGGACAAGAATGGTGAGAGATTGTTTTATTTTGCTATAAGATGGCAAAAAATGGCTTATCCTTGTATTCTATTGCATTATCTGAACAAAATTTTTTAATGATACAAGAAAATTGAGTCTACACCATTTAATAAAAATTTTGGTAAACAGTGGTGAGCTCAGATCGATACTGTAAAAGATATATCTAAGTGTAGCGACTGTAATCATCCAAAAAAATAACAAAATAACGAGATCTCCCGTCAGTTAGAGTCGGGGCGGGGCCTCAAATATCAGAGTGGACTAGGTCAAAAGGTGCAGATGAAGGAGAGTCAATTTTATTAAAAGGTAAATGTGTTTGCTTCCCAAGACGATATGGAATACAATCAAAGGACTGAAAGTCAATAGGACCTAAGTGACCTTGAGAAGCCAAGAACTTGACACGTGGAAGTGAAGCATGACCGAGTCGAGAGTGCCACAAACGGGAAGAGATGGTGATAGTAGCCATGGAAGTGGTTGTGGAAGAAGGAAGCTGCAGTGATGTGAGCTCGAAAAGACGTCCAATTTTACGGCCTGTCCCAAGCAACTGACCCGTCTGTGAATTCTGTACATCAACACCGTTAGAGAATTTCAGGTCAATGCCTAACTCACAAAGTTGACCAACAGAAAGAAGATTTAAGAAATGTTTAGACACAAAGTAAGTATCACTGATAAATAAGTGAGAAGTAGAAATAGACCCTATATAGCTAACAGGCATATGGGAACCGTCAGCAGTGTAAATGATAGGATTGGGAGAAAATACAGTTTTATAAGAGAATATAGTGGCATCAGATGTCATATGATTACAACAAGCAGAGTCTATAAACCATTGAGGTTTACCTGAGGTGACGGACAAGGCAGTGGAAGATTGGGACAAAACTTGGTGAATTAAGTCCCTCACGTGAGCTGCAGTGAGAGAAGTGGACGGGGAGGAAGACTCGGATATAGACGAAGCAGAAGAAGCAACCGCAGTTGTCTGTTGGGAAGTTTGTTTCTTCTTATAGGACTTGAGCTTGCGACATTCGTCAATGGTATGACCATTGCGTTTACACCACTTGCAAAAACCAGTCTTGGATGAACGCCAGCAGAAGACGAGAAAGTACCACGAGAAGTAGTGGCAAGAACCATATCAGAAGATTGCAGCCTCATAATAGAACGACGAGTCTCTTCATAGATAAGTTCAGAAACCGCAGCATCCAAAGTCGGAAGTGGTTGACGATGAAGAAGGGAGGCTCGAGTAGATTCAAAATCATCTCGAAGAGCCATCATAAAGTGCATAAACTTACTTCAATCAAGTCAAGTAGCAAACAATTGAATGTCTTTAGAGCATTCGAGCTTTGGATCTGCAGCAGATAATTGTTCCCAAATATGATTGGTCTGAGAATAGAAATCAGCAATAGACTGACTGGGTTTCTAACGCATATGATAAAGTTTGGCTTCCAGTTAAAATTTCAAAGAGGCACCATAGGTGCAATTGTATCATTTAGCCAGAAAATTCCAAGCCATGGTAGTATTCCCAAGTTTGGGAAGAAGACTGTTGATGGATGGAATAGAGGTGTTGATGAATCAAGACAGAATCTTGTAGTGAATATTGTCACAGTCTTCTAGACGAGTTGCAAATGCCTCTTTCGTCTCGCTGCTAGTCTGTACGGGTTCAGGAATAGCTCCAGTCACATAGCGTCATAATCGACATCCTTTCAAGAAAACTGCAATATTCTGAGCCCATATACTATAATTGGATCCATCAAATATAATATCAATAGGACGGACAATTGAATCGAGATTCGATACAGATTGGGACATGTTGAAAGTGGTAGAAGTGATGAGTATTTATTTATTTATGTAGTTATTTATTTAATCAATTAATTAATTATTTATAAAGGATTGGGTTGTAGGAAGCGCAGAGTAAGGGATAAAAGCTAGGGTTTGGGCCTTTTGTTGGGTGCGACGGAGGCAATAAAGTTCAGTGGTGTCTCGAGCGGCGACGGAAAGAGGGTGCGACGGCGAAGGCCGGATGTCGTGATGGCAACTATAGCGTACGGCGACTGAAGGTGGCGGTGACGGCGCGACTGGTAGCGAGCTTGGTGACTCAGGCCAATGGAGGCGGTGGCGATGGAGTCGCCAAGAAGCAGCGGCGGCTGAGGTGGCAACACCTTGTGTTGTCGCGATGATGTGGCCGGTGGTGCCGCGAAGAGGATGCGACTGGTGGCGGCGCCAAGAGGTAAAGTTGATGGAAAACAGTGATGAAGAACCAAGTGTCTGCAACGACGACTGGTATGGCAGCGCTCACGACGGTGCCTCAAGGTAGTGCTCTCGACAACGGGATCAATGGCAAGATCACAAATCGCAAATCACAAGATCGTGGGATTTGAGGAGGCGATGCGACTAAGCAAGGCAATTCTCGCGAGCAACGATCGGCGACGACTGATGCCGAGCGCGAGGGCGATGAGCGAACGGTGAGATCGAGCAACGATAAGTGCGCTGGTGAGGACACGACAGGATGCCGAAAAAAGTCTTACAGGCCACAAGATTGTGGCTCTGATACCATGAAGAAATTGAGAAAAAAAAATAATTGTATATTTTTTGTGTGTTTAAAACTGTACAATATATGACCTATTTATAGGCGAATAAGATTAAGTAAAAATAGAAATACAATAAATACAGATAATCAAATAAAATCAAAACAGAATATATCAAAATATTATGTGAACAAAATTTAATATTCTAACACATGTAAACCTATTCCACCCGGACTGGATTGGCGTTGGGTATTACGAATCCTAACCACGGATGAGATTGAGGTTACCGACGCACTGTGAGTCCGGTCTTGTAAATTACAATCAAACACGATTTAGGTTGCCTAATATTACTGAATTAGATTATATAATTGTATCTAATTCAATCTTACTCTTATTGAATTGTCCTATATCTGCTCTGCCATGGAATTTGCAATTCACTATAGGTTTGTCGTGAAAATTGAAAAAATTTATCTTGAAGTAAAAAAAAAAATAATCAGAATTTTGATTAATTTTGCAGTAAAAATTAGTTCATTTCATATTGCTTTTGAAAAAAGCTGAAGCTGCTTTAGCCTTCAGAGCAAACAATTAATGGAACAATAATTCAATACTTCTAAAATATCATATGCATTACTTACGTAATACTTTCGACGGATAAAAAATTAAAACAAAATGATACTGACCTTTCATGTCAGACATGTCGAGCGAACGTGATTAATGAAAAGAACTATTTTACCATTTTACCATTCTAATTAAACTATATTTTTAATTAATTAATTAAAATAAAAAAGACTACTCCCTCTCTTCTTTCCCTTGTCCAGACGTCCTTGTTTTGAGATATGTGTGAGCTTTCATTTGGAATAATTCTTTTATATAGTGTATTTTTTGTAATTTTTTAATATTAGTTCAAACAAGATAAAAAAATTTAAATTGCTCTTATTATGAGAAATTAAAAAAATAAAAACTATTTTTTTTTTTCTAAAAGGCCTTTAAATATAACACTTCATTAGACGCCAACAGAGATTGGCCGAAAAGGTAACTTGTTAAATTACTTAATTTTTTTATTTTTTTAAAATACACATTTAAGTTATAGAATTAATTACAAATTATTAATATTTGTTAGTAAGAACTTGTGTCATTTTTTTTTACGAACCAGCTAACATCAACATTTATTGTACATTTATTTCTAACTTTACTTTTATTTAAATTATTAATTTTTATCTTATCCTCATTTCTCTCTCTCTCTCTCTTTCTCAATCTGATGAACTAATTGTGGGTATCTGAAACACATAAACAAAACAAAAGGGAGAGTAGTGTAATTTTAAAAATTTTAAAAAATATTTTTATACTTTTAATTAATTTTAGAAAAAGTAAATATAATTTATCCTAATAATAATAATATAATTAAATTTCTCTTACAAGAACATTTACAATATATACTTATTGAAAAATTATTCACAATATAAAAAGTACTAAAATCATAAATATTTTAATTTATTTTTTATAAATTATTAATATTAAAAAATATATATGTATAAATACATATTTAAAATAAAAATTTATCGTATATAAAAATACAATAATTAATATATATTATAAACAAATTGAGTTGATAGTATATATATATATATATATATATATATATAAATTTGCAACTAATTCACACTTTTTATTCTTTTATTCCTAATACGGCGGTCAATAATTTTTCCTAATACGGCCTCGTCAAGCTCCAACAGCGACAAAACGTAGGTGGCGCTACAACTCATAAGTTTTTTTTCTTGGGTTAAGTAATCCAATTGCTACTTTGAAGAGAAAATAGATTTGACAAATTACAAACTTTTAAGGGCATGTTTAATTGTGATTATAGATGTATGAATTGAGGTTTTGATTTACAATTTAGATTTTTAAATTTTTTGGTTTAAAGTGCTAAAAAAATCAAGGTAGTTTGCTTGGAAAAAAAGAAGTTAAAAGGTTAAAAAGTTAAATTAAAATATAAATTTTTAGAGTATTTTATTTAAATTTTTATCACTTTTAAAATACAACAATATCATTTATTCATAATTTATTTACTATTATTACCAACTATATATAATTATTAATATCAAATATATAGAAAGGTACAATTGTCTATTTTAAGCAAAAGACAAAAAAAAATTAACTTTTTACCAAAATATTTTTTTTCAAAAAAGCTAACTTAAAAGTTAAGTTATCAAATAACCTAATTTGAATTCAATTTAATTTTTTAGTTAAAAACGTTAAAAAAGTAAAAAAAAAAATTAACTTTTAAGTTAGTTGCCTATTAGGTATTGAAAGGCCCACCTTCATGTGTTAATTTTAAAATCATGTTTAATTTCATAAACTTGAAGTCTCGTTTGATAATCGGTGTAGGTTGAATGAGATTAATAGTGATGTGTGATTGGTAATGAGATGAGAATAGTAATGATGCGAGATTAATTTTTTTGTGTTTAATTTGGGTAGGATTAGATAACGAATTAGATAAACTCATATTTAATTTAGGTGTGATTAAATAACGTGGGATAAAACTATATTTGTTCATTTTCAATATTACCCTTATAGTAAAAAATTAATAAATATATTTTGTATTTTTATATTAATTACTAAGTTAATTTATTTTAAAATTAACTTAAATAATCTAAAAATGTTAAATTTTATGTCATTTATCTTAACAATTTTTATTTTTTTATTAATTTTTTTAATTTTTCAAATTCACTCTTTAAATCAATTTTAGAATTAAAAATAATAAACAAAAAAAAAACTAGAGGAGGGCAAAGGCGACTGCTCTACGCCTCGTTTTCGTCTTCTCCGTGCATATCTCAGTGCACATCATTTTCCCACCTTACGAATTCCCCATCTCAGTGCACATCATTTTCCAACGCAAGCATTTCTTCTCCGCCACGGCCCATCTTCCTCCGGCGATGTTCTCCATCAACCATCAATAACGACCTATCGTCAGCCGTCAAAGCCGCTCAATCTTGACATCACAATATTAGGTTAGCTTTACCTTAATTAAACACAAAAAAAAATTCATCACATCACATTCGTAATTAATTTTACCTCACATTATTTTTAATTATATCTTATTATTTATCATATTCAATTTACAACTATTATCAAACGAGACTTAAGAACATAATAATTTATATAATATAAATTATAATTATTTATTTATTAAAAATACTATAAAATATCATTTAAAATAAAGTTATCATATTCTTATTATAGAATTTATCGTTCTGATATAAAATTAAAATATCATATAAAATTATCATATGATATTTTAAAATTAAAAAAATATTTTAATTAAAAAAAATACCATACCAACGGATTAATATAATAAGTACAATCAATACATGCTTCATGTGTAATAATTATTGTCATCTATTATAAAATTTACTTTTTAATTAAATTTAGGACTTGCATGTATTAAATGCATATTGCAGTAATATACTGACATTGCATTTATTTACCCACCAAATAACTCCTCGCCATCAACAAACAATTACTAAAAAACTGAAGAAGGGCAAATTGAGGATCAATTACTAATTAGTTTAAAAGTTAATTTTTTTTATTTTTTAAAAATTTTTATTAAAATTTTAAATTGAATTTAAAATAGTTTTTTTGATAATTTAATTTTTGAATTAATTTTTTTTAAGTTATTTATTTAAATAAAAAGTTAATTTTTTTAATTTTTTTTTTAAAATAAATAATTTTATCTTTTTATATATTTAATATGAATAATTATATGTAATTAATAATTATAATAAATAAATTATAAATAAAAAATATTATTATATTTTAAAAATAATACGAGTTTAAATAAAATATTTAAAAAAAAAAAATTTTAATTTAAATTTTTTATTGTTTAGTTTTTAAAATTTTTACCAAACTAACCTCCTTAATTTTTTGATATTTTTAACTTAAACAAAATCGAAAAGCAAAAATTACCAATCATGGGTGGAGACGCATGAAACGTGGACACGTGCGTCTCTGACACTTCAGATGTTGAAATGCATGTTTGATGCTACATATGTGAGGAATTCACACAAAGGTAGCGGACCGCACGTGTGGAGTCCACGGATGAGTCTGAAAAGCTGTTAAAATGGTGGAGTACGTCCGCCATTTTAACGTACGCCTCATTTAATGCCGGAGACAGAAATTCAACATCGAACACAGTTATTAATTATACCAGCGGCGGGTACACACACGCATTGTATGTATAAGAATATATATTTTTTAAAAAAATTAAATAGTATAATAATTTAATTTTAAAATTAAAAATAATTATAATTTTAAAATTAAGTAATAAAAAAATTAAATAAATAAAACTAAATAAAAATGTTTATGGTATTAAAAAATTAAATAAAAGTCTTTTTAATATTAAAATTTTATACAATTTCAATCATATTAAATAAGTACTCTCTTTTTTGATATATAACATTAGCATATAAGTACGTGTCTTCGAACCAACCAACGTTGGCCTCAATATTGTTTGGGATAATTAGTTTTTTATTTTTTCTTTTGATTGATTATTTTTATTGTTTATATAAACTAATATATTTTTGCATTATTTTTATGGAGATAAATAAAAAAATTTATTTTTTTAATCAAAATAAATTTTTTTAAAAAAAAGAGATATGCTATTGACACGCCTTTTTTTTCTAATTTTGTTTGAAGTGGGCCAAATAGAAAATGAAATGTGTTTGGCCTAATTTTTTTATAAGTTTTTTAATTTTTTTTTTGTAAATGTAAAAAAATACATATCAAAATATGTTAAAAAAATTAATTAATTATAATAAAAAATTAAATAAATTAAATTTTAAAAAAAAAATTAAATTAAAAAATTCTTTAAAAAAATTAAGCTAAACATAGGCGCAGTAATAAGGAAGGATAATAATGACGCGGTATCCTTGCATGCAAAAAGATCTAAGTGAAGGGTAATAAAGATGCGGTATCCTTGCCTGCAAGAAGATCTGGGGACCACAATCAAAAGAAGGCATTTCTTCTTACCTTAGTTACAAAACAATTAAAATATATATATAAATAAGTCAAAATAAGATGGTATGTAAAAATAAAATAACTCTAAAAAGAGTAAAAAAATTCTCATAAAAAAATAAAAAACAAACTTTACAAAAAAAAATCAAATTTTCATTTAAGAGAATATAAACTCTTACGAGAGGAGGACTTAAAATTGTATAAAACAAAAAATTAAAAAAAATAGTCTCATATGTTATTATTTCATAGCCTTATTTAAAAGAACTATTATCTATATTTTTGCTTTACAAAGTTGGTATTTTTTGTTCAAAAATGATCGTTCGGCATGATAAAATATTGTAAATATAGTTAGACTATAATCTGCAAACAAATCTAAAACTAAATTTAAGAAGATGATAGCAAAATATTTTTACTTTCATGTTAAGAGTACGAAGATTTTTTTGCCAAAAAATAAAAAATTACCGAATTAAAATGACTTTGTCGTTAGTGGACAGTAGTCGCTCGATCACCAACAATCAAAAAAAATAAAACAAAGCATCGAGAAAAAAAATTATTAAAAAAATTAAAATTAAATGAAAAAGATAGAGAACAAGACAAACACTAGATAAAAAAGAAAATAAGGAAAAAAACAAAAAAAAACAAAAAATGAATGACCCAGGAGAGAGGAGCGCCGCCGCCACGTGCCTCCCCTCCGTACATCTAATTCGTTAACTAAATTAGTTTAATTTCTCATAATTTCAACTTTCCTTTTAATTATAATAACTTTAATTATGTAATTATTTCAATTTTAAAATTTAATTATTTTTACTCTAAATTTTAATTATATAAATCTAGATTCAATTAGGAAGTATATGCTATATGTACTCCAATATAAAAAAAAGGGTAAATTACATTTAGACCTTATGCATTCTTATCATACATCACTGTCTATTCTTTTATTCTTAGAAATCACACTGCGTTTCTTTACTTTATAAAAATTAGTAACATTTTACCCCTATGTTAGTTTACCGTTTGTTGATTTAACGAAAATGAATGAAGCCATTAACAAATTAATTAAAATTGACAATTTTACCCTTATTTCTTCTTCCTTCATCTTTTTTTCCCCAACTCCATTTTCATCGCCCCGTGTGTGTGCGTCGTTTACCATCGACAATGGCACCGACAATCCCAGAGCCATCCTCAAGTAAATTTTGAGCTCCAACACCAGGAGCACAACAGACATCAGGAAGATCAACCACAACAATAGTTGGGCTGCTCGAATTGGCTGATGTCGTCGATCTCCTCTGTTTCTTCACCTTCCTTCTTCTCCTCCTCACTTTCTCAGCCTCCAAATTCTTCGCCGACTGAATAACCACCGGTGCCAACACCAACGTCGAATCCCGACATCCGATTCCTTTGAGAAATCAACGCGAGCTTATTGCGTGTGTGGATTTAGAATCACCCCCACCCGAAAGGAATTTGAGAAATTGATTTCAGAATCCCCAATCAAATCATCACAGTTAATGATTTCGGATCTCAACAGCTCTTTCATATATATATGCATGCGTGTATATGTATATGCAAGTGGTACGTCGGTTTTCCCAAACCCCAACCATCCTTCGCCACAATTTGCCACCATGGTCATCCCCTTCTTGTTTGGAGGTTGCGATGTATGTGTTATATATATATATGTGTGTGTGTGTGTGTGTGTGTGTGTGTGTGTGTATACACATCGATTTGAGAAGACGGTAAGTCGAGATTCACGAGATGGGGGTGGAGGACTCGATGAATTACGCGGTGGACAAGTTAAAATGGCTAGTGGTGCTACAGAACTTCGGTGGGAGGTTGATAGCGAAGGTGGACGAGACGTTTGCGTCGGAGACGAGAGCAGAGCAGTTGAAGCACTGGCTCGAAGTCGCGAAACCCTTCATCATCGCCGGCGTGGTTCTGGTCGTCTGCGTCGGCTGTTGCTGCCGTTGCTGCGGCAAAAGGAGAGCAATCAATATGATGAAAGCTCCCGAAAAGAAATCCCAAACAGAAATCAGACTTGAGATTGAAGGGTTAGAACCCACCAATGGTGAGGGTTTTCCAATAGGGTTTATTAAGACAATGGAAACCCTAATCTGGTAAAGGGATTGTGAAGGGTTTCCCACTTGCCACCA
>JAOTRH010145797.1:0-13550 GCA_034768845.1 Heliamphora exappendiculata | reverse complement strand
TAATATATTAATATAATAAAATTATAATAATAAACTTATATAAGTTTATATAATAAATAAATAAAAAACCAAAAAAATGGGCTGGGTCGGTCAGGCCTGCCATAGGCCCGGGCCCGAGGCCGTAGCCCAAGCTCGAGCTCTTTAGTCTTAGGGCCTAGACCGAACCCCTAGCATAAAAGTCCTACTCGGCCCGGCCCAAAAATTTAGCGGGATCCCGTCGGGCCCGGGTCGAGCTTGGCCCGCCCGCTCTACGGCCGGGCCGGGCCTGGCCTAAATTAACCCCTACCCTCTAGTAGCTCAGGTACAATACTTTTACTCATAACTCAAGTCACTCATGACCCGAGCTACACACCTCTCTGGTAGCTCGGGTATTCTTCCACTTAACCGGTGTTGACTACTCTAACTCAGATACTCGGGTAATGACACAAGCTACTCAATCCACTAGTGACTTGAATATGAACTACGAAGCGGGTTAAGTATTTCAATCATAGATTTCTTGACCTGACCCAATCAGTAAAGCAGAAGCAAGTTGAGAGGCCCAAAAGACTCGCCCACTCGAGTTACTCGAGTAACCCGAGTTGCTCGAGTGGGCCAATTTTACTCCATCAGTAAATCGAACATACAACTCTAAGTTACTAAAGTTACAAGAAGACCCATACTTGATCTACTCGAATTACTGGGGATTCAAGCTATTGGGACCCCCTATAACTCGGCCAACTAATATCGTTGCTCATCATGCAGAGGCACAAGACATTCCATATTACAGACTATGAAGCGTAACCCTGACTACAAATGAAGACATTTCATAGCACAGACTATAAAGAGTAGCCATGACTACAACACTAGCTCTGACTAGTTGTCATGGCACAGACTATAAAGATAGTACGGACTGTATTATTGCCACGACACGGGTCGTGAAAACATCATAGACTGTATTATTGCCACGACACAGGTCGTAAAGACAGCATAGACTCTAACATAGCTCTGACTACCTAATCATGATGACATAGCACTGATTATGTGGCTCAGCACAGACTGAACATCCAAGATATAGCATAGACTATATGATTACAGGTTCCTCTTAGAATTGAAAGATTGTTCCAAAGACAATGAAGACAATGGTAGTACAATCCTGCAAGGGACGTTGGGAGACATGTGGCTTGGTAGCTAAGGAAATTTTTTTTCAGATCATGCGGATCCACTCACTTGAGTCACTCGAGTGACTCCCGAGTCACTCGACCCGAGTAGGTCGGGTACTTAACCCGAACAGGTCGAGTACCCACATGGCACCCGCCGGCCGACCTAGTTGAGTTAGTGTAGAATACTACCCAGTCGATTTTCGGGATAGAATTCCTTGATTCTAAAGATCACCTTTCATGATCTAATTATATCTCCTAGAGAGTCCTATCCTAATTCTAACATAAATTCTCTTAGTGTTATAAATAGGAGGGATAGTGGTGCTTCCAAAGATAATCAGATTTGGAGAGCCTAAACGCTGTTCATACTGCTAGTATTCCACAATCAATTAGCCTTCTCTTTCACCCAACCTTATCTCTCTCTTTTCTGTGTTTCTGACTACTTCACATATTTCAACTCTCCATTATTGTTTATTATTTGTCTATTCCAAAAGGACCCTGCAACATGAAAACACATAAAGCCACTAACGCCTGACAAGTCCAACCTAATACTCCTAGGCCTCATGAGCTAGGAGGTGAGGTGGTAAGACCAAAGGGTTAACTCTTTCTCCCCAATAAATAGGATCAAACGTCTCTAAGCAAAGGTATGGCAAGACTCCATTTCTTACTACTCATTTTACTCTTTCAAGCCCCATCTGACCTGGGCATCGGAGGATCTCCCGCCGACTATCGACCGAGAGACTTGTTTTGTAGGAATTCGATGGTAGGAGCACCTGAGGGCTTTGTCATTTTCTTTCTCCTCAGGCTTTACTTCATTAATTTCTGAGTATGTATTTTTTATACTCTCTCAATTTGCGTCGTTTGTGAGAACCGATAGAGTCGATGAGGAAAACAACTCATCAATCTATTCATTACCAAATCAAATTATAGCATACACTATTAGAAAATGATCTTTTCCCAATGTTTAATAAATTCAGGCAATAATGTCGAAAGCGCTACAAAAACTATTCTTAATACATTTAGCGGTGATTATTGAAAACATCACAAAAAACCTGTGCGGGGAATAATCCCGGCACCAAAATCCCTACCATACTTTGGATGCCTTGTGATTGAGTGATTATTCCTCCCTTGAATAAATTTTTTTTAGATAAATGAATAAGTTGCATGTCTTTCTAAACTGCCTACTAAGTAACCGGGCCTCCTGCCTAATTCAAGAGAGAGTGTTCGTATCAAAAGATGAGCAAGTGTTAAAATATTTTTCCAAATTACTGAGTAACTAGGCCTCCAGCCTAATTTAAGCAGAAGTGTTCACGTCAAAAGGTGAGTTATTTTTTGGGAGATTTTTCTGAACCAGACCACTTATTTAGTAATCGGGCCACCGGCCTAATTCAAGCGGGAATATTCCTGATAAATGGTGAGAGATTAGGGGAATGACAATAAAATAAAAAAATAAAACACTTTACATTTAATGGATGGGTTGAGTCAGTCACCTCACACGTACTCTAAAGGCATGACAAGTTCTTAGATATGGCTGTGTTCGAATTATGTTAAAACAATACTGGTGTGTGGTACTTCACTTTTCACTTATTTGACTTGTGATGATTTCCTATTTGAGTATAAGTTAGATGCAATTGGTTAATATTACTTCAGATTTGACTAATTCATTTATTTATTTCTATTAATGAATAAATATCATATTCTTTAACTATTTCGTATTTGAATTGTTGCATTGGGTGACTTGATATTTAAATTGGGGGGATTAACGACGTAGTACTCAATTACTTTAAAGGTCATGTCGATGATATTTGTGGGTATCATCTCTGGAAACTCTCACGAGACTGTAACTTGTCCACAAGAGCAATCTATGGGTTTAAAGGCTTATTGCAAGTACAATCGTGCATCCTACGAAAGTGAGTTTTAGTTAAATTTATTTAATTGAATTTTTATTTCTTTTATTTTGCTTTGCTCGAGTATAAGCAAAGTGTAAGTTAGGGGTGTGATTGGTGGTTAGTGTTCAAATCCTACAATCTACATTAGCAGACCCTCGATTTCATATTAAATAGTATATTTTTACAAATTTTTCAATATTAGCATTAGAAGAGGCAAAAATGTGAAAAAACGGACCAAAACACTAGAGAAAGAGCATAAAGTAATTCTAGCCATTTTCATTTGGATGAGCGTCTATACGGTTGAAGACAGAAACATTTCCTTTGGCCGGTTGAAAGTTGAAGACAGAAGCATTTCCTTTGGCCGGTTGAAGACAGAAACATTTGGTCCGAACGATTTTGCCTAGAAACTTTTTATCCAAATGAGCGTCCGAACGGTTTACGAGGATCAACTGCACTAAAGTTTTAAACTTAGGGTGTAGCTGACATTATAAATTGGCAATTAGGCTTAGAAAATCACATCATTCAATACTTGGAGCAAAAAAAGGCATATAAGATAGCAGCCAGGGTTCGGGAAGCGACAAGACGAAAGAACGGTGGCTTGGGCCAAGGATTCTCATTCAGATTTTGTGGAGTGTAGCCGCAACACGAGTGGCTAAGTTCTTCGTTCTAGAGTTCGATGAAATCCTATTCCGGTATTTAGATCTTAGTTAGAATTTTTATTTCCTTCATTATATGATTCAACTTCATTGTATTCTTTTTATAGATGTTGAATTTTGATCAACGAGCTTTATCGTTTTTCTTCAAGTTTTCACTTTTACTTTCTCTGATTGTGAATTGGGAGATTGTTTGTTCTAAGTAACCCAAGAGGGGGGTGAATTGGGTCTTAAAAAATAATAACAATATTTAAAATCTTTTTAAAAATCTTTTAATATTGAAAACAATTATAGCAAAACAAGCAATGATTAAAGCAATGCAAATATTAAAAAAATTAGTGATAGAGAGATAGAATCAGACACCATGGATTTTATAGTGGTTTGACTTCTTCCAAGCCTACGTCCACTCCTCAAGTTTTTTCTTAAGTATTTTCACTATATAGAATGTTTTACGGGCACATTTCAAACCTTTATAACTTCAAAACTTCGCTTGAGTAAACCGAATATTTACGGATATATTCAAAAGCCTATTTCAGCTTTAAGAAGATCCTATAAAAATAATCTTTTATTTTCTTGTAATATCTCTTAAACTGTTCTTTGATGAGATTTACTTACTCACTCAAAGGATAAATGATGGCTCACCATTGAATATAATAAATGAAGAGTATTAATGAGCAACACTCACTCTCTTTACAAAAAATTAATTTACAATAAATGAGAAGGTAAAGAGAGATGAGGAACAAGAGCTGGAGTTTCAGCAATAAATAAGAGCTTGAGAATTCTGAGTTTGATTCAAGCAATAGAACAGTGATTGTAAGTCTCTAGAAAGATTAAATGCTGAGAAGTTACTCTTTATATAAGCTCTTGTGCGTTCATAACCGTTGGAGGTAGGTGAGGACATTAAATACTAAAAATCCAGCCGTTGAAGTCTGTCGGGAACTCGAATCTGCGTCGCATGTGTCAACACAAAAGCCTTTGGTGTCGACACAAATTGTCTAGGGCAGGGATCTTCAAGTGATTGGATCGACATAATTCTTCTGAGGTGTCGACACGAAATTTGCAATCTACCTCACCAACATCATGGTGTCGACACCTTTGAGTTTGGTGTCAACTCTTTTAAACTTTAGCATCCGAGAGGAGGCACTTTGTGTCGAGTCAAGTCTTCGTTGGTGTCGACACTAAATTCTGCAGGAAGCCTCAATATATCTGTGTCGACATATTTGGACTTTGGTGTCTACACCAAAATCCTTCAAGTAGGCTCGGGACTTTTGTGTCGACTCATCTTCAACTTTGTGTCGACACCCAAAATCTGCAGGTGGCCTCCGTTATTTTGTGTTTACCCATTTTTCATTTGTGTGGACCCAAATTTTCGGATACCAAAAGTGAGAAGCCACTTTTTTGTCGACACAAATTCAATTTGTGTCGACTCACTTTGAGTCCTAAGAGCTTCGGCTCTTTTGTGTTAACACAAAACTTGTTTGTATTGATACTAAACTTTAATACTTGAAAGCAACTTCATAGAACTGTTAGGGGTGTCAAACCATTTGTTCAAAGGTGTTGACACACTTGATATGCTTCAAGTATACTTTTTCTTAAAAGTGAATGACTTAATTTTTGATAGGGTTTAACACAAAATATTCTCATTCAAGATTACATAAGTGTTTTAATACTTTTGAGAGTTGAGTCATTTTTTTTGACTAAAGGTGTCAACTCAATTGTTTAAAATGTGTTAACACTTTCTTTTTAAAAATAAATTTTTTTTTATCATTTTAAAGCGCCATTTTTTCTTAGAAAATGAATTTATAAAAATTATCAAAATCAAATTAAAAATCATTTGTGCTAACAATCTTCCTTTTTATGATGATTACAACCATTTCAATATTTTTTAGAAAATATTTGAAAATATTTTTCAACAAGAGTTCTCCCCTTATTGATATGCCTTAAACAGATAAATGCAATCATAAAAACTAGGCATTTAAACAGCATAATAGCATATAGTTTTAATCAGATTTGCAACAATAACTCAGAGCACTATGAATTTATTAAAAACTTGTGCAACACAGCTAATATGTGCAAAGTGAGTTTCCAAACAAAATCCAAACACATGTATGAACAAGATTGGTTATTGTACAAACACATAGATATAAGTATTCATCCAAAACAATTTACCATTTGTCCAAAACATTTAAACATTCATTCATAGGCAGAAAATGTAAACCATCATCCATAACCATTCATCCAAAAAAAAGTATAAGAAATGCATGTTAACTACTACATCTTCACCTTCCAAAAAAAAAAACCAACTGAAGAAAATGTTAATGTTTCTTATTCTCCCCTTCACTCTCTTTATCACTCTACCTTTACCTTCTTTTCTTTTGTAAACATCAAAAAGACATCTACTGGTCGTTCATAAATTTTTTGAATTTTTTCTTCTCTTTAACTCTTTGTTTATTGGCCGAAGCTCGTTCTTTAGAAGCTCCAACTCGTTCATCTTTGGCCTCAGCTACTGCAATGGCTTCATATGTGGCAGTCAATGCCAGATCTGCTTCGCGCTTTAGCTGAGCAGCTTTCTCTTCCTTTGTCTCTTTGGGCTTGAAATGAGTAGCCTAGGCCTGTTTAATCCATTGGAGGTGCCCTTCAACTTTCTGAGAGTTTGCATGGATGGTAGTGACAATGCCTTGGTCACATTCCTTTCGAACTTGATGCAGGATTGTCTTATTACAATTTACAATGGAGACAATATTGTCATCCATAGTTTTTCATAGGGCTCTCCCGGCATCCGTGGCGTTTTCAACATCTCGCGGAGGCTATGGTTAGTTTTGTCGAGATGCTTGACTTTGTCGGAGAGGAAAGGGATAATTTGATTGAGATGGAAGAAGTCTTGATCGACTTTTGCTTGAAAAGAAGACAAGGTAGAGGATAAAGATTTGATTAAGGAGACAACTTTAGAAAAATCAACATAAACAGGAGTAGATGAAGAAACAGATGGAGCATAAACAAATGTGGGAGAAGGAGTAGCATAGGAAGGACCAGGAATACTAGAGGGGCGAGGAAAATCAGATCGAGCAGGAGAAGAGTCAATATCTACAGGAATAGGAGAAACATCTCGAGGTGGAGGAGGAGAAGGAAGAGTTCTGACAGATGAAGAGGTACCACGACGGAATGTGGTCCAGACACCATCAACATTTGCAATTTGCATATGTTTAACTGTTGAACTTCCATACAAGTCATGTTTTGAAAAAGCTACCATTTTCTCTGCTGATAAGTCTACGCCAAAATGGCAAAAGACTCAGGTAAGATACATGACATGGGGTAGGGAGGAATTGGACTTGCTGTGAGAGTGCAACATGTGAGAAATGAATAAGAAGCCTAGGTCAAGGCTCTGTTTTTTAAGAATACACCACACGATAAAAATGTGCAAGTATGTAACATCTCCAAATTTTCCCATTTGTGACAAGAAAATGTGATTCATCATGTGAAACAATAAGTGCATTTCTGGCTTAAGTGAATTAGCCTCTAGGGGCTTGGTGGGGTCAATAGCATCATTCTCAAAAATATTTTTCACAGACTCAGAAAACATAAAACCTTCAAGATCAATGGATTTTTTGTTATAGGGAACACATAGTTCGCCTCCTAGAATGCTAAGAATTTCATTTAGGGATGATGGGGTCAAATGAATGTCTACACCATTTACCCATGTGGTAATGGTGGCGGATGGAACAAGTGAAACGTAAAAATGAGCATAAAAAGATTTCACAAGTGTGGGATAATGGGGTTCGCGAAGTTGTAGGAGTCTTTCCTATCCAAAACTTGAAAAGAGATCCTTGAATCTCATTTCAATGGAGTCAAAGAAGGTAAAATCTATACTACGTCCAGGAACGACTTTTCGATTTACAAAGGATGCAAAATGAAGTTGACGAATTTTGGGGGTTTTGAAGTTTATTACCTCAGCCATAGCAACCGGTGCCTGTGTCGTCACTGTCGCCGCAGTAGAGGTCGTTTTCTTCCATTTTGACGTTCTAGGGCTTGAGGAGCTTTCTTCGCTGATTCGTTTCACTCCTTTTTCCATAGTTTTCATAGGCATTGTTGAATGGTTTGGGTTGGTTTTGAAGATTGAAATAAGAAGAAGATGAGGAGTCGACACTATTTTTGAAAAAAAGTGCGGAAGATGAACAGTTTTGGAGAGAGAGAGAGAGAGAGAGAAATGATGTGACGTTTGGGGGCGACGCCTCTTTATATAGACATAAAGATTTGTGTCAGAACAAATGTCAATTGGTGTCGACACTTTTCTTTCGCAAGTGTGGGTATCGAAAACAAGAAATGGTGTCGATACATTTTCAGAAAGTGTCGACACATTTGGCTATTTGGGTCTACACGATTAAACTTTGTGTCGACACAAATTTACTGAGAGTTAGGGAACAGAAATGAGTCGACACTATATAGAAAGTGGTCGACACGTTTCTCGCAGTGCCATTTCTATACAATTTTGAGTCAACACAACACAATTGTGTCAACACTTTTTCAAGTGGTGTCAACACATTTTCACATATCAAGAAAGAACATCAAGGGTTTTGAGATGCAATGAAAAGACATGGTTAGTGTGGAATATTAATCATGAATCAGGGGGACATAACATACCAAGTTCTCTTCTAATATAGCATATTCTTTCTTCATTTAAGGATTTTGTGAAAATGTCCTCTAATTGGTAATCTGTGCCTATAAATTCAAGTCGATATTACCTTTTTGCACATGATCTCTTATAAAATGATATCTAATCTCTATATGTTTGGTTCTTAAATGTTGTATTGAGTTCTTTGATATATTAATTACATTAGTGTTATCACATTTTTTAGGGATATGATCTAAATGAAAACCATAGTTCTCAAATTGTTATTTCATCCAAAGAACTTGTACACTGCAGCTTCTAGTTGTAATGTACTCTGCCTTAGCTATAGACAAAGCCACTGGATTTTGCTTATTGCTATACCAAGAGATTAGTGAGTGTCCTACGAATTGACAAGTTCCACTTGTGCTTTTCCTATTTATTTTGCATTCGACAAAATCAGCATCTGAATAGCCAAATAACTCAAAAGTTATTTCTCTATGATAAAATAATCCTAGATTTTGTGTACCTAAAAGGTATCTAAAGATGCGCTTAACAACGGTCACATGTGATTATTTATGATTTGATTGAATTTTAGCACACATACAAACACTAAACCTAATATCCGGTCTACTAGCAATAAGGTAAAGTAGAGATCCTATCATACTTCTATAACATTTTTCATCCACTACTATGCCATCTTCATCATTGTCAAACTTTGTCATAGGACACATTAGAGTTTTCGTGGATTTTGCCTTTAGCATATCGAACCTCTTCAATATGTCTATTGTGTATTTAGCTTGATTGATGTAGATTTCTTCTTGAGTTTATTTAATTTGGAGTCCAAAAAAATAGTTGAGCTCACCCATTATGCTCCTCTCAAATTCTCCCTACATACACTTAGCAAAGTATTTGCAAAAATATTCGTTAGTTGCACAAAAAATTATGTCATTCACATAAATTTGTACAGCTGGCATATTATTTTCTTGAGACTTGAGGAAAAGAGTCATATCTATTTTTTCTCATAAAAACTTATTTTCAATCAAAAATTTGCTTAACCTTTCATACCAAGCTCTAGGTGCTTGCATTAAACCATAAAATGTCTTGGTAAGTTTGTAAACATGGTTTAAAAAATTAGAATTCTCAAAGCTAGGAGATTGTTTTAATAAAAGTTCCTCCGAGATAAAATCATTTAAAAATGCACTTTTGACATCCATTTAATAAAGCGTGAAGTTTTTAAAGCATGCAAAAGTAAGCAACATCCTATTGGTTTCAAACCTAGCCACATGAGCAAAAGTTTCATTAAAATCGATGCCTTCTTTTTTATTGTAACCTTAGGATACCAATCGAGTTTTGTTCCTAAAAACTACTCTATTTTCATCCATTCTATTTCTAAAAACCCATTTTGTACCGATAATGGAGTGTTCCTTAGGTTTTGGGACTAAAGTTTAAATCTTATTTCTTTCAAATTGATTAAGCTCTTTTTGTATAGCCAATGTTCAAAACTCATCGTTTTTGGCTTTCTCAAAATATTTTGGCACAGTTAGAGAAAGAAATGTTAAATTATCACAAACATTATGTAGAGATGATCGAGTTTTGATACCTTGCGATGGATCACCAATGATAAGATCTTTGGGTGACCATGAGCATACCTCCATTTCTTAGGTAAATCTGAATTTTCTAGATTTGAAGATTTAGCAATCTATTGGATTGCATTTTGTTGAGGATTTGAAACTTTCTCTTGATTTGGCTATTCCTTTTCTTTGATGAAGATATTTTCAACACATTTTTTTATGTTTAACATGTTATCTTCACAAAAATCATTTGAAAAATCAAGGTTAACTTCATCAAAAATAACATGTATAAATTCTTCAACAACTAGGTTTTTTTTGTTGAAAATTCTGTATGCTTTGCTAGATAAGGAATATCCTAAGAAAATAATTTCATCAGATTTTGCGTCAAATTTGCTCAAAAGTTCTTTGTTGTTGTTTAAAACAAAATATTTGTACCCGAAGGCGTGAAAATAATTGATGTTAGATTTTCTTCCATTCCATAGTTCATATGGGATTTTCTTGAGAGAAACTCTTATCATAATTTTGTTTATGATAAAACAAGCGGTAATGACAGCTTCGACCCAAAAGTATCTTGATAAATTATTTTCACAGAGAATGGTTCTAGCCATTTCTTCTAATGTCCTATTCATCATCTCAACAACTCCATTTTGTTGATGGGTTCTAAGAGCAGAGAAGTTATGGTTAATCCCATTTTTATCACAAAATTTTTTAAAATTTTTATTTTTAAATTATCTACCATGATCACTTCGAATACTTGTGATTTGAAAAAAAAATTTATTTTGAACTTTCTGAGATAATTTTACAAAAGATGCAAATGCTTCATCCTTATGAGCAAATAATAACACCCAAGTGTATTTAGAGAAGTCATCAATAATAACAATGGCATATCTCTTGTCTCAAAGGCTTAAAGTCCTTGTTGGACCAAATAAGTCTATGTGCAATAGTTGTAATGGCCTAGAAGTTGAAATCTCATTTTTGAAATGAAAAGAACTTCTAACTTGTTTGCTTTGTTGACATGCATCACACACTTTATTTTTTTAAAATTTGATTTGGGGTAAATCAATCACAAATTTCTTTTTCAAAAGTTCAGAAATTAAGTTCATGTGTGCATGTCTAAGCCTTCTATGTCATAACTAACTATTATCACTCAAGGTGGCAAAGCACTTGGTGTCATTTTTTGAAAGATCATTTAGAGTAAATGTATAAATATTTTCATGCCTATAACCTTCAAAAATAACTTTGTTATTGGTTGAGTCTTGAATAACACATTTAGCATGATCAAACACAACCTTGTGGCCTTTATCATAAAGTTGGCTTATGCTAAGAAGGTTATGTTTCAAATAATCAACAAGCAAAATATTTGTAATAAAAGGGAAACAAATTTTACCAATACGGTCAATTCTTATGATTTTTCCTTTGCTATTGTCTCTAAAAGTCACAAATTCGCCATCTTTTAGTTTGGGAGATGCAAACATTGATTGATCGCCTGTCATATGCCTTGAACAAGCACTATCGAGATGCCACATCCCCTCCTTGATGAAGATTTGAGACATACCCGTAAGGAGAATTAAGTTTTGATTTTTGGTACTCAAATTTTTCTTGGGTCATTTGGTGTTAGTTTCTTGAAGATGTGTTCCTTTAGGGACCCAAGTCTTCTTGATAGAATTATTTTAAAATTTTCTATGTGAACAGTGTGTGATAATATGTCCATGTTCATAATAATGAAAATAAGTGGCATTTGTATGATTAGAGGATGTTTTGACAAAAATATTACTTAAGAATTTTTATTTCTTCTTGGGTTTAAACTTGATCCCAACTTTGTCAAAAATAAATTTTTGCATGCTGTAGACACCACAATTTGACCCCGCTTAATCTTAGGTGAATCCAATGATGAAAACAGTTAGAATAGTGCCACAGTACGATCCTCGAGAGGTGATCCAAGCTCGGTATTTGAACCCAATCGTCAAAAACCTTCATAACTAATAAAATTGTACTGAACCATCGATAACTTGTTGCCCAAGTCATTGCCAGAAGTAGCGACCGCCATGTTCATTGTGGCGGCCGTCAATAGAACCTTTTGAAAACCCTAACCAAAAGTGACGGCTGCCAACTCCAACATAGTGACCGCCAACTCACATTATGGCGGCCGCCACTAGAACATTGTGGAACCTTTTCCAACATAGCGGCTGCCATCCGAATACCAAGCGATTCCGAAATACCAAGCGATTCCGAGCCCCTACGCCGAAACCCTGCCGATATACCGAGTCCCGAATCTCCAATACCTACATTGAAGCCTACATTGCTTGGATCACCATCCGATGATTGGACAATTGACGCTCATTCTACTGACTTGAGGATTTTCCGGCAATCTAGGTACTTCGTTTGGATCCCCGGCCCTTCTAGCTCCACTTTCTACCCCTTTTGAGTGGTCAGATTTAATTTGGTCAATTCATTTTAATTACATTCTCGCATCACTTATGTAGTTGTTATATTCTTACATTACTTTAAATTCTTATTTTAGTTTACTTAGCCTACTCGTTTCATTTACTTACTTTCATTATTAAACTTATTACTAATTGTTAAATCATTAAATAGTTCTAATATTTGTTTTAACAATTACAACTTACCAATATTGTTAATTGTCATAATTTAAGCATTTACATATTAAATGGTTATAATAGTCAATATTATACCCATTTAATTCAAAAGTCTCATTTTTTTTCATTTTCTTTTTTTATGTTAATTCAACGTTCTAGCGCTTTATTTCATTTCTTTAGTGTTCTAGTATTTACTTTTCTTTTTTTGTTTAATCTAGATTCTTATTTCCATAGCATTTTATTTTATTTTCTTGTAATGCAGTTTATTGTTAATATTTTATTTTTTTTCTTTTAGCTTAATGTTCCATTTCTAGTTAGTACATTTTATTTTTTTTTCTTTATTTTCTTTTTAGGTATTAGTTTAATGTTTTAGTAGTCGTTCTATATTTTCTCTTTTTAATGTAATTTATTTTTTTAGTATTTTTTTTCTTTTAGTATAGCATTTTCTTTTTTTTTTTATTATGAATTTTACTTTTTTTTATAGCATTCCATCTCTTTTCCTTTAAAAAGTTAATATTCTATTTCCTTTTCTTTTTTTTTTAATGTAAGTTTAAAGTTCTTTTACTAATATTAATTTAATTTTCTTTTGTTAGCTTTTAATTTTTTATTTTTTTTTCTTTTAACAATAGTGTAATTTTTCTTTCTAGTATTTTATTTTATTTTTATTATTAGCTTCATTTTCATAAAATGTTCCATTTTCTTTTTCTATAACTTTATTTTCCTTTTCTAGTACTTTTCTTATTATTCTTTTCTTTTCTTTTATTAAATCTAAAAAACTCACAAAAGGTTTTTAAGTTAATTTTCACGTTTAAATAATATGATAATTTTCTTTTCTCATAATAGTTAAAACTTAATTATCCTTTTTACGTCACTTCTTTTTTTTATTTTATTTTATTTTCCTTTAATTCTCTTTTTGTAAATATAAAATGTTAATAATCAATTTTTTTTTTTTTTTCAAAACTTTCCTTTGTTAATTTAAATTTTCTTTTATAGTATTTCTCTTTTTTTTTCTTTTATTAACTACAAAAAGCACAAAATCATAAAAATATCTTTTAATTTTCTTTTAATAATTTCTTTTGTATGCATCTCTCATTTTCT
>JAOTRH010145786.1:0-13551 GCA_034768845.1 Heliamphora exappendiculata | reverse complement strand
CTAAAAGACTCGGTTTCTTTTTTAAAAAATTAAAATATGACAAAATATGAATAAAAATATTAAATTTTACATTTTAATTTAAAGTAGTCGACACTTTTCTAAATTAAAAAAATCTTATTTGATAAATAGACTCATTTGTTAAATTGTGATAACGTAAAAATTAAAAGATAGATTAGATAATTCTTTCGAAAAATTTATTTAAACTTTATATATACAACTCATTGTAAAAAAAATAAATTCACATAAATCACTTAATATTTAAAAATACATAGCGAGCGGAATCGTAAAAAATTACCTGGAAGATCCCAGGGGTCATACTTGTAGAGATCAATCTCGGCAATGATGGGAACCGCAATCGGCTGAGACGCGCATTTCCGGCACAGGTAGTGCATCACGAGCTCCTCGTCCGTCGGATGGAATCGGAATCCCGCAGGTAACTGCAACTCCGCCGTCATATTTGATCTATCTCTCTCCATCTCAACGATTTTCTCTCTCTATATCTCGGCAATTTTTTCCTCTCTAAGGAAGAAGGGGCTCGAATATTTGAAACTTGGAAATCATGGGAGAGAAGGGAATATATAGAGGGGTGGGAGGGACACGTGTCGGTTAGGACCGGCGGTTTCTGGAACAAAATACGTAGGTTCGTGGGAAGTAGGGTTGAGGCCTGTGATTGTGTCACTGAATACGTCATCTTTTTTGGACGGACTCGTGACGAGTCGGCTCGCTCGTGCAACGGCGGCAGTTGACTGGTAAGCCGACACTTTGACAGTGGATGAGAGCAAACTATTTGTTATGAAAATCACGTATATAATAATGAAAAATGCTATCAATTGCTCATTAAACAATAGATTAGTTTAGAAGTATATAATATATAAACATTTATATAAAATATATTAATATTTATAAAAATAATAAATTATATTTTTAAAAATATATTAATATTAAAAAATTTTATTTTTATTATCTTATTATCTATCGCCTAATGAGCTGTATTTAGTATGACCCAATAATAATATTTGATATTCTTAATAAGAAAAATATTAATTATTGTTTATTAGATAATAAAAATAGGTGTATAATGTATAAATATTTATGTAAAATATATTAATATATATAAATGTGGTAGATTATATCTTCAAAAGCATATTAATATTAAAAAAAATTTATTTTTATTATTTTATTAATTGCCAGTAATTGAATGATAGTTAGTATAACACTTTTAATAAATAAGTTTTTTAAGTTATATTAAGTGAATTATTTTTTACTTATGTAATAAAATAAATTAATATTATTTTATTTAAAATTTTTTGAATGTGTTATTAGATGAAAACATTTTATAGATAACGTGAAATAATATTTTCGAACCATCAAATAATTACACAATATCAGAATAATTACTCAATATCGAAATACTATGCAGGATTGGCATGCCATATTTTTAATAAATAAAAATATTTAATAACTATTAAAGTTACCACATAGTAGACGATGGTTAATAGTTTAGTGAGGATAATTTTTTTTAATATTAATATATTTTTATAAATATTAATATTATATATATATATATATATATATATTTCTATTATTTACCGTGCACTGCTTTATGATTAATATTTTTTTTGATAAATTAAGGATACGTTTGACATTGTTAAAATTAGTACTTTATAAATTATAATTTGTAGTTAAAATAAAAGAAAAAATAGTTATATTTTTGTAACATAACTTATGAATATTTAAAAAAAATTATAACTAATAACTAAAATTAATAATAAAAAACAAAAAATTAACAGTACTAGTTTTGCCAAACACCCTTTAACAAAAATTGAACTGAACTAAAATCATATGAGAAAATAATAGTTTGACATTCACGAGAGTATTTATCTCACCTATTTTTTTGGAATTATTTGTCTTTTTTCTAGATTATCTTATTTTCTTATTCAACAGTAAAAAAATAATTTTTTAATTTTTATCCTATACTTTATCTCATTTTAATCAAATATGATATAATGTTATAAACTATGTTATAGTATTGTAAAAAACGCATGACCTGCCTATTTTTTAAACTTTTCTTATACTATTCAATCTTATTGGACACATTAAATATAATATAAGTGTTGATTATCTTTGTTTTTTATTCATTTAATAAAAATAAATTAATATTATTTTATCCAAACTAAGTTTTATTATATTATTAAATAAAAATATTATATAAATAACGGCAAATTGTACTCCAGACCAATCTGATCATTAGTATTCGTTTCGTAATCTAGTTTTATGCTAATTTTTTTACTTTAAATCACTTTAAGTTAAAAAGTTAAAAAGTTAAAAAATTTATTTGGCTAAAAAATTAGTGACTTTTAAGCTACTAAAAAAGTCATAAGTCGGATGAAAAATTTTAAGTAGGCCCTTAAATGTAAAAAAAAAATGTCAAAAGCTAAATGTTTTTTTAAAAAGCCAAAAAAACCAAAAAGATAAAATTAAAAATTGTTATGAAAAAAAAGTTAAAAAGCCAAAAAATAGAGCTAAAAGCTGGAGAGTGAAAAAAAAACTTTTTAATTTCTTAGACTTTAAATTAAAAGTTAAAAAATTAATTTTAAGCTAATTTAAAATTAGTAGGCAAACGATCGCATACTCTTGGATGAGAGATAAACGTCGGCGTCCTAAAGGAACACGTGCTGGTGTGGGTAATAAGTCACCAGTGGGACATGGAATTATGGAACGAATGAACCCGGACGAGGACCGACCGGGGGGAAGTATACCTTGGAACATACTAGGATTTTCTTTCCTAAGATTTTGAGAATTCAACCTCTTATTTTAGAGTGCTGCTAGCTTTATTAAAATTTTTTATTAAAAATATTAACTAAAATTGTTTAAAATATGTGTTCAGTTCACGTAATTCTTTACTTGTTTCTCTCTCTCTCGTCACTCTCTTTTGTCTCACATTTACACTTTACAGCTATGGCCTCACTAATAAGTTTTTGCACATTCATAGCAAATCCAAACAGCTGAGCTTTCTTCATCTCCGTCGCAGACGAAACCAAAACCACTCTCCATCAAGTCCCACACAACTTGCCGCTGGCCCAACACCTCGCGCACCATTCCTAATTGGGATTTTTTTTACTTTTTTTTTTCTTCTTTTCTAATCATATGATCTCTGTCATCTCCTCATCATCCATTGCTAGATGCAAACTCAAGCCCCATCCATTCATTATGCTAGGTTCTCACCGGTTAAAAACTGTGAGAACATTTTCACTGGTAATGCGTGTGAGAATGTTCACAGTGGTAATGCGTGTGAGAACATTCTCACTGATATCGCAGAGCCTAGTATGATAAAGGGAGAAGGCTTGAGTTTGCATCTAATAATAGATGATGAGGAGATGAGAGAGATCATATAATTAGAAAAAATAAAAAATAAAAAAATAAATAGTAAGGACATTCTCACACCAGTAATAACATTTTCACTGATAATGCGTGTGAAAATATTCTCAATAGTAATGCGTGTGAGAATATTCTCACTGTAAGAACATTGTCACTGATATCGTAGAGTCTCGCATGATGAAGGGAGGATGCTTGAGTTTGCATTTAGCAATGAATGATGAGAAGATAGCAGAGATTATATGATTAAAAAAGAAAAAAAAAACAAAAAGTAAGGACATTCTCACACCGGTGAGAACATTCTCACTGGTAATGCGTGTGAGAATGTTCTCAGTGGTTCATAATTTTATATAGTTATGGAATTTGCTATTAGTTAAGTTATGCTTCGGACAATGAACAAATTTCAAATGCCACAAACGTGAAGGCAGAAGTTGCAAAGCTGAAAAGTAAGGCGTTCCTCCATTGGTACAGCATGGAGGTGACGGACGAGATGTAATTTATGGAAGTGGAGAGTAACATGAATGATCTGATGACGGAATACTAGCACAACAGGATGCTACCACCGACGAGGAAGAGTACCGGGAGGGAATGGAAGAGCATAACGAGGAGAAGTAATCGAGCGATTTGACTGGCAATGGAAGGACTGGTCGTCTCAACTGCGCCTTATACGGCGCGACTTCATCCGATTATTCTTTTTTCTATTTTGAAAGATGATGTGGCAAATTCCGATCGTATTTCTCGGTCGTTTTTTTCGTGCTGAATAGACTTTCTGTTTATTTTAAGGTTAGGTTTGGACAACTATAATTTTTAGGAGGAATGTGGATGTAATTCCGAATTTTTATAATTGTTTTTTGGTTTAGAATAAATATAAATGGGAAAATAATTTTTGATAGTTTATTCAATTAAAAATTAAAATTTTGATTAAAATTTAAAATTTAAATCTAATAAATTATTTTTTTTAAAAATTAGATAATGTAAGACCGTAAGATTAAAGGGAAAATACGAGGCTTTGCTTTTTGCAAGATATCGTCTGCCGAGATTCTATTCTATTTTGAAAACAATAAAAATCATCAGTGTTGTTCTGTCGTATTGGCTAGAATAACACTTCGATGGCAAAATCAATCGCCGGTGTTTGGTGAGAGCTGAGAATTTAAATAAGTATAGAGTTTCGACAAATAGTTACCAATGTTTAATTAGTTTAATATTTTGTATATATAATTATTTAACAAGATATACAAAGTCAACCATTTAAATAACGAGAGTGGCTTAAGTTGGTCTCATAATATGCTCACTTTTACCATAAATGCTCAAGTCGCTAAATGTGAATTTGAGGTTTTGATAAGAGTATTATATTATATAAAACACGAGATAAATTCACATATTTACTTTTATACGATATTTATAGAGCTTTTATTATACTCTCTTTGTGGCAATGTAGCTTATGGTCCCGCTTGGATAATTTTGTTTATTTGCTTTTTAATTTATAAATTAAAAAATAAACTATATCGTTTGGGTAGCTAAATAAGTCAAAAATAAAAAAATAAGCAAATAAACTCGTTTATGTAGCCAAATAAGCCAAAATAAGCCAAATAAGCCAAAATAAGCTAAATAAATTTGTTTGGGTAGCTAAATAAACTAAAATAAGCCAAATAAACTCGTTTGAATAGCTAAATAAGCTAACTTATAAGTAAATAAGCTTGTTTGGGTAGCCTGACTTATAAGCAAATAAGCAAATAAGTCACAAATCACACAAACGATGTGATTTAAATAAAATTTAACTTATTTATTAATAAATAAATAAGCAAATTATTCAAACGGGACTTATATATTAGATAATATGACAATAACGTAAAATACAATAACTATCGTTTTATATAATTAATAAACACTGTATAAATTTATACCAAACTAAATATGGTATAAGAAAGAATAGGATATAATTTTCATTTCAATTGATATATTAGATTTGATAAAAAAAAATATTAAATTTATTTCAAACATGAGATAAAATATAATATTCACGATTTGGTGCATGAACTTGTCTTTCACAGTTCACGATTTTCTCATTTAACGTGGGATCTTGTAGGACCCACAATAAAAGATATTGCAAATGAAAATTCAAATCCCACAATCACAATTTCCCTAGTGTTATAATTAATTTTTAAAAATACGAAAAAACACAAAAAAGTTAAAAATAAGAAAATGAAATAAAACGAATGGGTTATATTTATGTAAAAATATACTGTTTTTGAATAATTTTATGTTTGGTTTGGCTATCCTTGAAAAATTACCAATGGTTCTGTTAATTTAGTTTTAAATTATATTTTTTACTTAAAATTATTTTAAGTTAAATAAATAAAAAATTTGTTTAAGTAAACCATAGGAGTGACTAAGCCAAAAGACGATAAGCCCTTGTTTGGCAACCGGCTTAAAATCGACTTTAAATTGATTTTTTTGTCTTTTTGCATAAAAATTCAAAAAGTTAAAAGTCTCGTTTTTTAACTCAAAGGCTTTTAGCCTTTTTGTTTTTTATATAATTTTTTTATATTTTTTAAAAATATCATAACGTTTATTATACACATCTATTTTTTATAAAAATTATATTTTTAAAATTTACTCGTCAAAATCTATTAAACAAGATATATATTGAATATAAAATTATTTAAAACTAAAATTTTAAAAACTATAACAATTTTAAGTAATATTTTTTGTCTTTTGGCTTAAAATCACTTTAAACATTTGGTTTAAAAGTCACTCATATCCTAATTAAACGAATTTTTTACCTTTTGAACTTAAAATAACTTAAAACCAAAAATTCAACTTAAAGCGAGTTTCCAAACGAACTCAAGGTTACAAATCTTGGCTTAAAATTAATATAATTAATTTTTTTATATTATTATATATTCAATATAGTTCTTGTTTGATAGATTTTGACAAATAATTTTAAAAAAATATATTTTTAAATATATATATATAATTAAAATTATAATATTTTTAAAAAATATATAAATTTTTTTTATGTAAAAAAACAAAATAGTTAAATGGCTAAAAGCCTTTAAGTTCTCAAAGGAGGCTTTTCAAATTTTTTGACTTTAATAAATTATGTTGCATTGTTTATGTGCGGCTCTCGTACAATAATATAACCAAAAATAAAAAACCCAGAAGAAATGATATTAGCTGCCCATCATTTTTGGATAGATAAAAACAAGATTGACTAAATTAGTATGATTTAAAATTTTTATTTATTAAAAATATCACGTAATATTATTTTTAGTATGAATTAAATATTTTTATTTAATAAAAATTCCACATTACAACTTAATACAATCGGTTGAAGGACAATCACAATGTCATGGGATAGTAAGTTGGTTACTCTCGAAACTATTTTAAATATTTTTGCATATGAAGATTTTTTATTCTATTAAAATAATATCAAAATAAAGAATGTATTATTTATTTTATTATTAATCAAACACCATTCCATACAAAAAAAAATCCCACATATAATTCAATTTATAATTTCTAAGACACTAAGGTTCTGTTTCGTAACGTTTATAATTTTTGTTTATAATAAATAACAAATAATTTTTTAATTTTTGTAAAAATATAAAAATAAAAACATATTTGACATATTTAGAGAGTAGTTGTCGAATGTATTAGCTTATAATGATAACAAGATGTTGTGGTAGTAGTTGAAGGCAGTGATCATAATTGATGGTTAGAGATGGTGGCTGAATATAGTGGTCAAATGCAACTATCGAATGCAGTAGTAAGAGATACTAAAGGAAAAAATATAAAATAAAAATTTATTTTCGAAATAAGTGAAAATACATTTTTTCTGTTTATAAGAATTTAGTATAATTTGAAAACTATTTATATTTTTTTAAAAATAAAAATAATTATCAAATATATTTGTATTTATAAATTATAACAAATTTAAAAAAAAAACAAAAAAAAACAAATATAAATATTACCATAATTTGCCTACAAGCGAGCCGCCGCATCAAATGTGTAAATTTCGCTCGACGAATTTCAACGAGAAAAGAAAATAGTATACAGTATAAAAAATATAGTCCAAGTTAAATTATTAAATAATATATATTATCCATTTGCCCTCTAGTCTAAGTGGACGAACGGATAAGTTTGAGTTTGTCAAAATTAAATAAATTAAATAGTACTTTTTATTTTGAGTAAATTTCTTTTTAATTGTATTCCAATTTTTTATATCTTAATTTTCTCCCTTATGAAGAATTAAAAAATAAATTTTGTAATAAAATTTTTTTAAACGAATAATATTTTGAGACAGAATAGTTTTTAGTGATTTTATTTAATTTTAATATTTCTTTCTCTTTTTAAATTATTCACATCTATGATGAAATAAAAAATAAAAAATAAAAATAAAATTATTATCCTTAAATCTTAACAAACATCATCTTGGCAGGGTGATTAATGTTTGGAATTTACTCTTAACAATTAGTTCAATATCTTCTAAATAGTAGACGAAGTAATTAATCTCTTAAAAATTAGTTAAAATATAAGAAAATTGAACGAAACATGGGTGTGTTTGGCCTATTTTTTTATATGATTTTTTGTCTTTAGTAATTTTTTAAGTATTAACTTAAATAAAGATATTTTTTATATTCCATTTGTCCTAAGAAAATGAAAAAGTAAATTTTATTTTAACTAAAAGCTACAAAAATTCATATAAGACAAAGGGCCAATTTAGCGGGCTTTTGCATTTTTTAGATTTTTTTTGAAAAATTTAAATAAAATTATTAAAAAAATAAAAAAAATAAAAAAAGAAGTTCCCAAAAATCCAAACATAGGCTTAGATTATTAAAAAATGGTTTGCAAGTGAAAAAATATTTCATGTAGCATGCCCATTGCTCCGATACAATTTGAACCATATATTTGTATGAGCCATATTATTTTTTATATGGAATTTATACAAACGTGTAGCCTAAATTAATTTAAAATAATGAAACATGCTTCATTGAATAATTTTGCCGGCAAAGCAAGAGAGGGTAGTAGGGTGTTTTTATCTTTTGATCAATTTTTATGTACCTTTTGAGTTCATCAAATCAAAATAATTTGAAAAAATAAAAAAATTTAATTAAAAATTTAAAAATTTAAAGAAAAACAAACATAAACAAAATGTTACTTATTTGTCTAGTGCCATAATTTTTTTCATCACAGTTGTACAAAGCGGAGTATTTACAATTTTTGTTATTTCATTCTCTTTTCAGGTATATTAAAAAAAAAACAAAAACACGCTAAACATGTTATGGAACATGGAGCATGCGATGACAACATTGGGAGGGACAAAATTCACGTTACGTGAATACAATGTGTTAAAAATATAATTTGTAATAAATAAATTAAAATATTTTATTTGTGTAATGAGGGTGGATAAAAGTTACGGACCCAAAAGCACAGCCCGAATATAAAGGGACCAGAGCCCCGCTAAGAAGGCCAGCTCAAAGCAAGTTGCTTCAGGACTTATCGTGGCCTAAACAACCAAATGTTTGGGCCACATGAGTTCGGCACACCCCAGAAAAGGGGCAATTCGGACCAATAAAGCACATGTCGTCCCCTAAAATAGGAAAATAAGATTTCCATTCTCGATACGGTTTGATCGGGTGAGCAGGATTGAAACAAATCATATTCAAATCCAGAGGATGGAAACAAATCATATCTACAGGGTGGAAAATAATTCCTAACTAATAGGAGGTAGAATCCTAAGAGGATTCAACCTCCGTTAGTCTGGACCCCTATATAAAGGAAGTCACTCGCACCTCCACAGGTACGCAATTCTGAAACCCAAGCTCTTGCTTAGAGACCTCTCTGAGAGATATCTAACTTGAGCGTCGAAGTGCCTCCCGGTCACATCCGGTCGGTTGGCGCTATCGGTGTTCTTGGTGGTTGCAGGAGTTCAGCGGCAGAGCAAGTAGCATCCAGTAAGTTCGGCGACGAGGAGTCTGGCCTATATTCTGCTCGGGATCATCAGTTTTTGGCCAGTTTACCTGGTCCTGATTGTGCCAAATAAGTTGAAACAGTTTGTACGGCGCACATATAACAATTTAAATAGTATGTTATATGTAAATTTTTTAATTTAATTAGAAATCTTGTGGTTGTATTAGGATAAGATTATTAATTTTTAATTGGTTATGGAATTTTAGATTTTGAAGGATTCTTATTTGGTAAGTCCTAGTTAGATTAGAATTCATTTATCTGAATTTTATTCAAGCCAGAAGATTAAAGTACAAGTGACAAAGCTGAAGGTACAAGCCAATTAAGCAAGATCGTGCAAGCATAATGCAATCTGGTATATGACTGTTCGAGCGATCCCAAGCGCTCGAGCAGACCCCAGACAGTTTTAATTTGATTAAAACTCCAATTGCCTGGTTTTGAAGCCTATATAAAAAATCATAGGTCAGCCATGAAAATTAACTCATGCACATCAATAATCAAAGATTCTAAAGTAGATCAAAGTTTCTTTCGAGTTCTTAAAATTTTGAGATTGTTCGTATTTAACTTAGAAGGCATTCTAAGTTTACCGACAAAGGATCCTTCCGGTGTGAAAGTTTTGAAGATTCAATACGTGTGAAGTTTTGAGGATTCGTTGATGCAGTGATCAAGCGGGGAACGATACACATGGATTCGGCAAGATAGCTTAAGATGTTTGGATTGAGAATTCGATCAAAGTCTGTAAGTGGGTGTCCTGTAATTGTTCAATTGATTAGTGCTCGATTCACCTGGACTTAATAGTCCCGTGATTTTGTACTCAAATTGAATTTTTCACGTAAAAAATCTAGTGTATTAAGTTTGGATGTTTGACTTTTTACTTCTCGCATGCTGCGACATAAATTGATTAAAAAGGTAAAAAAAATATTTTTTTAATTAGTTTGATTAAAAAATATAAAAATAAAATTTTCACAACGTATCAAGAATAACAACCTAAAAAATTTTACACAAAAAAGAGCACATGAGCCTCCTTTGGCAACTTGGATTTAATGAATGTTTTTTTTTTGGTTTATAGTCGTATTAAGCCAAGTGAACCATTAAAGTGATTTTAAATCAAAAGGAAATAAGTTAAAAAGTTTTGTTTAAAACACTTTAAGTCAAAAGAGTTTTAAGTCAGAAAAAATTTATAATTTTTAAAAATTTATTTTTGCATAATCTTATATTTAATATTAATATTGTTTAATAGATTTTGACGATTAAATTTTAAAATATAATTTTTAAAAAAATATTGCGTAAAATTAAAGTTAATGATATTTTTAAAAAACATTTGAAATTACTTTATGCAAAAAAGTAAAAAGATTAGAAAGCTAAAATGTTTTAGATTTACAAAGAATGCCTTTTGACTTAGCTTGTGTTTGGATTAATATTTTTTTAAGACTTTTTAACTTTTTGATTTTTTTTTTATAAAAAAGTAAATGTAAAAAGATGTGAAAATACCAATTGAGGCAAAACAAGTTAGTTTTTTAAAAGTTTTTAAGCAAATTTTTTAAAAAAAAGTTAAGCCAAGCATAGGCTTAGTTTTAAAGCAAAAAACAAGAATAACTAGCGACTGCTTCGCAATAAAAACTCACATTTGGGGTATTTAAAAATGTTACTGCTATTAATATTTATCTTTATGCTACTAATTTCATGTATAAATTACAAGTAATTAGATATGTTTGATTTGGGATTCTATTTTTGAAATTGATTTTGAACTAATTTTCTAATAATTTCTATTTACTTAATCTTGTTTGGAGGTATGATCTTGTTTTGTTTTTTCAGAAGATAAAAATTAAAAATATGAAGTTTGCTTGAATCAGGATTGTATGAGGATTGTATGAAGAGTTTTTCTGAAAGAATACAGCTTGAAGATTATGTATTTGACGTGGTTAAAAGTTTTTATGTTTACCTGAAATTACCAAGGGGGACATTGTTAAGAATTTAAATTGTAATCAACATATTAGAGTCTTTCATTTGTATAGTAATTCCAATAGTAAGTTGTATGTAAAACTCTAAGTTTAATTAGAAGTTTTGTGGTTGGATTAGGATGCAATTATTGCGTTTTAATTGGTTAAGAAATCATAGATTTTGAAGAATCCTTATTTGGTGAGTCCTAATTGGATTAAAGTTCCTTTATCTTAATTTTATTCAAGTCAGAAGACAAAAGTACAAATAATAAAACTGAAAGTATAAGCCAATTAAGCAGGATCGTGCAAACAAAATGTAATCTAGCATATGATCGCTCGAGTGGTCCCAACTGTACTCGAGCATACCCCAAACAGTTTTAATTTGATTGAAAGTCCAATTGCCTGGTTTTGAGGCCTATATAAAGGACCATAGGTCAGTTATGAAAATTAACTTATGCACATCAATAATCAGAGATTCTAAAGTAGATCAAAGTTCCTTTCGACTTCCAAAAATTTTGAGATTGTTTGTGTTCAACTTCAAAGGTGTTCTAAGTTTACCGACAGTAGGTGCTAAAGTTTTGAGGATTCTATACGTGTGAAGTTTCGAGAATTTGTTAGTGCAGTAATCAAGCGGGAAACGGTGCACGTAGATTCGACAAGATAGCTTAAGATATATGGGTTGAAGATTCGATTAAAGTCTGTAAGTGGGTGTCTTATAATTGTTAAATTGGTTAGTGCTTGATTTGCCTGGACATGATAGTCCCGTAATTTTTTTTTTCAAGTTAGGTTTTTTCATGTAAAAAATCTTATGTGTTAAGTTTGGATGTTTGATTTTTTACTTTTCACATTTAATTTATTTAGTGAACCATAAAAGTGATTTTGAGTCAAAAGGAATTAAGTTAAAAAGTTTTGTTTAAAGTGGCTTTAAGTCAAAAGAGTTTTAAGTCAGAAAAAATGTTATAATTTTTAAAAGTTTATTTTTATATATTCTTATATTCAATATTAATCTTGTTTGATAGATTTTGACGAGTAAATTTTAAAATATAATCTTAATAAAAAAATATTGTGTACAATAAAAGTTAATGATATTTTTAAAAAACAAATGAAATTACTTTATGCAAAAAAGTAAAAAGATTAAAAAAGCTAAAATGCTTTAGATTTACAAAGAATGCTTTTTGACTTAACTTGTGTTTGGATTAATTTTTATTCTAGACTTTTTATTTTTTGACTTTTTTTTATAAAAAAGTAAATATAAAAAAATGTGAAAAAAGCCATTTGAGGCGAAACAAGTAGGCTTTTTAAAGCTTTTTAAGCGAAATACCTTTAAAAAAGTTAGGCTAAACATAGACTTAGTTTTAAACTAAAAAACAAGAATAACTTGCGACTTCTTCGCAATAAAAAAAATTCACATTTAGGGTATTTGAGAATGCTACTGCTATTAATATTTAGCTTCATGTTACTAATTTCAGTTATAAATTACAAATTTTTTCAAACACTCATAACTTATGTTACAATTTATAGCTATTTTTTTAATTTTAACTATAAGTTATAATTTTTACCAAACACTCACAATTTCTTATATAAGTTACAATTTATAAGTTGCTAGCAATAGTTTTGTCAAACACCACAATTATATACCGGGGGAGGTTGAAAAATTAATCTGATATGGTGCCTAAGTAATTGCGATGTCATGAGGTATCGTTGTCATGATTGGATCAGTTTTCTCCTACTAATTTTAGCTGCAAATTACAATCTTTTCAAAATACTCATAACTTCTGATACAATATATAATTATTATTTTTGCTATTCAGTTATAAGGTATAATTTGTATCAAATACCCATAACTTCTATTACAAGTTATAATCTGTAAGTTATTAATTTAAGTAATGTCAAACACTAGAAAAAAATTGTTGACTAAATCTCGTACAAAAAAGCAAAAGAAGAAAGAAGACTATTGACGAGGCAAATAAATTGTTGGAATTTCTGTGAATTCATTGGCCATTAAATTTCAGAATTCAATAGCAATTGGCAATTCAATTGCAATTGAATTGGCAATTGAATCCTGAAAATTAATACCACTCATGGTTATTGATTTTTCTGTAACCCCCTCCAATGGATGACTTATATATGCTGTCAACCTTTACAGTTTCAGAAAGAGAAAAAGAAGAGAAGAAGAGACAGAACAGACAGAAAAGCAACAGAGAAGAGGTGAGAAAGGAGAGATATAACTCAGGTTATAGTGCAAGCTGTAAGAGAGAGAAAGACA
>JAOTRH010145775.1:0-13551 GCA_034768845.1 Heliamphora exappendiculata | reverse complement strand
AATAATTTGATAAAAACAGTTTTATGTTATTATTAAAATAACTCTATTTGTTAAAAACATCAAACAGTGTATATAAAAATAACTTCAATAAAAAAAAAAAGATAAGATAACACCATGTGTGTGTATATATATATATATATATATATATGTAGATGTATATATGTATCACTGGGTAAGAACTAATTTGAAAATTATTAAATTATTATCTTAAAATATTAATATAGAATATGTAGTAAATATTATAATAATGATAATTATTTAAATTATTTATTTTATAAAGATCAATAGAAAAACTTAAATAACTAATATTAATAATTTAATGTATTGTTAGCTGAATTGCTTAGTATTAAATACAGATTAGCTCTAGTTGTTAATAGTTGTCGTTTATGCAATTCATGGACATCTGGGTCGTAGATCATCCTTTTTGTTGTGCATAAAACATAATTTGGAACACATGTGAGTGGTCTAACATGTTACGTATTTTTATTAAAATTTTCTTGTTCCTAAATGATTTTGAAAAACAAATAAAAATTTTAAAAATTCCTTTCATTATAAAGAATTTATGTTGCAAACCTCGTGGCATATAAAGGTTTTATAGAGCTGTTATCCACGTTTAAATGGGGTGACTTATGAGATTCTATTATGGGATCATACTAAAAGTCTAGGGGACACGTCCTCCACGGAGGTGACTTTAGTCGCTAGGAAAAAAGCCCAACCTTGCGTTCGTGGTGACTCTAGTGCTCAACGGTTTAAGAGACAGCCCGAATATTATCCGGTGACCTTAACCGGATCGTCTTAGAGAAGAGACTCGGGCGCCATCCCATGGTGACTCTAAGTTCGATGTTGGATCCAACGGGTCAAGGATGCCTGAGCTTAATTATATTCGGCGTGAATTATCATTTTATTTTGGTTCCCACCAATTATAGATGATCATATTATTATCACACATCGACTACTGATTACTGACTTTGAATTGAGTTAACTTAATTGCATGAATTTCACGAAAGAAAAAGGACTTTTGTATTAGGTGATTTTAAAATTCTTTATATGCCATGATTATATTTCAGTTATATATATTTTGAACGTCCCATTTTTCAAACTGTATTTTACTATGTATGCTACCATTCACCGAGCCGTCGACTAACGTTGTTGTTAACACTTTCAGGTGAGTAGCAAGGAATGAGTAGTGGTGAACTCTATAATATTCTAAGACCCAATCTTAATAAGAAAACTCCATGATTTTCTGAGATCCAGTGTTAATAACTTCTTAGGAGTTTCTGTTTTGGCATTTTTTTTCCTTCTTTTGAATAGTGACTTTAATTGTTTTACAAAGAGGATTGTGGGCTATTTGTGACCCACAAAACTGCTAGTTCAAGTTTTTGGAATATGTCATCACTTTATATATTTTCTGAATAAGTGAGCACTTTATATATTTTCTGGTGTCTTTAGGCTTTCATGACTTATGGACCAAGGCTCGTAGTCCACGACCGGTCATACCCGCTGATTTGGGGTGTGACAGTAGTGTTAAAATTGATAGCTGTCATGATCCAATTTAATATATGGCATATGTGATCGGCTAGTGAGTCAAAATCCACCTAAAGCCTATTTTCTTTATTTTTCACCTTCTCATTTTGAATCTTGTCAACTAATTTTTTTTTTGTTTTTTTTCAACATAAATTCATATAATTTGAAATGAAAATAAAGAATTTATTGAAATAAACTACTTTTTAAAAAAACAAATTGTCAATAGATTATTTTTCAAAATGTACCCCAGAGCAACAAATAAAGTTAACATGTAATGATACTGAAATGTATTTCTAAGTATTTATTACAGAATTTAGAACTATAGCATTTATAGTAATAGAAACTAAATATAATTTAAAACTTTTTTATTCTAGCAACTGATTTCTCCATATAATTAAGCGTCACCTGAAATGTTTCAACATTTATTAGCACAGCTAGTGAGAATTCAATGATATCTGAACTCTTAATTATTACACAATATTATAATGATATATATATCAAATGGTTAGTCAAAATCCGGTAGAGAGCAATTTCATATTTTATACGGTAAACATAATCATTCCTTATAGCCACCAGGCCAGGACCCCACCTTTATTGTTTTGTATCGCAGGTACACTTATCATCCTCCAGCGGCTAGAATACCGTTTAACCCATCATTCATTCGTGTATCATTTTCATTCGTTTTTATTTTCACAATTCATTTTTATTTCCATCATTTATTTTTATTATTTAATAATATAACATATCAAGCATCCACGTAAAATAAAAACTAATTTAGATATCATAAACTCACCTAATTTAGCAGAATTTTGTTTCAAAATACTCAAAATCTAGTGAACATGTTAAAATTTCAATTAGACAACTTTTCATGTTTTAATTATTCTATTTTTCATACTCCATATGTATTTTTTTATAGCACATAAAATTACGTGCATTCTTTTATCAAAATCTTTTTATCTTTTAAAATAACTATTATGCAATAGGATTATTTTTTTGTAAAATTATATATATATATATATATATATATATACTAATCACTCTCCTTTTTCATAATTTACAAAACCTAATTTTTATAATTATTATTATTAAAAACATAAACTTAATTAAACAAGTAAAAATATTAATCTTGGCTTAAAAAATTTGTTTTCTTACAAATTTAACTAAACTCCTAAAATTTTCATATCTTTGCTAATAAATAAAAAAATACAATTTTTTTTATAAAGTGTTTATTTTCTTTTATTAGCTTAGCACAAGATATGAATTTTAGCTAACATAAAATTCGAACTTATTAAATTAAAACCATAACAAAACATTTGTTTTCATTTAAAATATTTAAACTTAGTATTTTTAGAATTTGTTTCGTATAAAAATATATATAATATTAAACTTTGTAGTTTTCTCTATTTATTATATTTATTCATTTTTTTATTCTTTTAAATTTAAATAAAATAAAATAAAACATCATAAGCAATTAATTAAACCAAATAGCTCTCTAACGGAGGCTAATTAACACAACAGAAACCCGGCCATGCATGTCCAGCGTGCATGTGCCGGCTTTCGACTTGATTTTTTAACTTAACTTTAGGGTTTGTGTTCGGACAATTGGAATGTCGATTTCAATCGCCGTTCGTAACTACGTGTAGACGATCATGAGCTGAATCTAACAAAATTTACGGTGGTCAGATCGTAACGAAAAATTTATTAGTATTGCGTCACCATTATTATAATTATTTATGTATTTATTTTAATTAATCGATATTACTATTATTATTTTATTTTATTTTATTTATTTATTTTTTTGAGGTATTACAGTGGCAATGGTAGCGGTGAAAACAATGACAGCGGTGGTGGCGATTACCCGGGACCCTCGACTCCAATCCATCGAACCCCGATCCCTAAACCTTGGACACCTGGACCCCCAATCCTCGATCCCTAGACCCCTGATCTCTGGATTTCGAACTTTGGACCCCTAACTGTGGCGCCGAAATTTAGGATTTTATTTCAAAAATAAGAAGAGAATTCAAGAAATATTTAGAAAATACTTTAACATCTTGAAAATTAAATTTTAAAAATCATTTTTTGTAAAAAAATAGAGCCGTCACTTGGTTTTTGAGAGAAATCAAGAAGAACAAAATGAGGCACTCATATTTAAAACGGTAACCAGAGAAAACAAGGGTTCGATGATTAATATACGAATTAGGGAATGTGTTAGGCACCCCGTTCGCCCAACCGTAAGGTTGGCCTCTACTAATCATCATTAGTTCTTAATTAGATTTCTCAAATGCATGTAAATACAGAAAATGGGAGCAAAGAAATAACATTCAAAATCAAATAGAAAAAATACATAACATATGTATATAGAACGCCAAACAAAACAAGTAACAAAAAAAATTCTTAGTTCTACGGCATGTAAGTTCTAACTAAAAGATACATTGACCAAAAAATCGCATACAATATCACTAACATGATCTAAACTAATATGATATGGTATTGAAAAGAAAAGGCAACCAAGATTCTAATCAAAATTGCATATAATGCTATTAACTAATCAAACATCTTAAATTAACATGATCATGATTTTCAACAAAAATAAGCAAAGCATATTTCGCAATTATCTTATCTAATATGCATATTATTGAATAACCTAAAATTATACTAAACATGATTTTAAACAAAATATAAAAAAACTTATACTAGAGAGATAAGATAAACTAAAATAAAAAAGGGATATGAGAATTAAAAGCATAATAAAAAAGAAAAATTATTAAACTATTAATAGAAATTTTATATTCTTCTCCACACTAATGACTAAGACAAAAGAATCTAAATTATTTTCTTTATAGGTTTTGATGCTCAAATGCTTAATCAAAAGAAAAAGAAGTAAAAGAAACTTTACAAAAGAAGAGTACACCAAAATTAAAAAGTTTTTGAGAAAGATAAAAAAAAACTACCAAACTAAAATCGAAGAATTAGAATTATAAAAAAAAGAAAAGGAAATGAAACATAACTATTACTTGGGATTTTATAGGTCTTATATGAAAACCTGACAAAAATTAAAAAAAAGTGAAAGAAATACTACAAAAATGGAGACTAAGCTAAAATTAAAAGATTTTGTGGGTTTTGATGTTAAACAAAATTAAAAAATTAAAAAAATATTATTCAAATGAAATTAGATTAACATAACAAATGAAAATAACGACTATTAAATAGTGGCATAACAGTCATTTTGTCTAAGAAATATAAAATACATATGTATTATCGATTATTAAAACCATATGAATGTAAGTACATTGATTATGGCAATAACAACACTGTAATTCGCAATTGCCAAATACGTTAGCACTATTTTAGTGAATTAACATATTAAGTGTAAATGTGCAATGTGGGTAAAATAAACAAACTAAGATGTGATTTATAATATAAATTTAACTAATTTAACTAAACTAAACATGTTTATTACAAATCAAATGGATACTAATAACCAAAATAACTATATGAGCGATACAAAGAATACATGCGAGATAAGAAAACAAAATTAACCCGGTCACTCCAAAGAGATATAAAATAGAAAAAGAAGGACCGAAAATTCAAGCAAAATACCTAGATCACAAGTGAATTCTTAAGTCAGTGAATGGTAATCGGTAGTCCAATCCTCGAGATTTGTTCCAATTTCAATGGAAGGGTGAGTCAGGAATCCAGCAGGGTATTAGTGTCGGTAATTGTTCTTCCTCAGTATTTCAGCAAGGTGCCGATATTAGAATTCTCTCGCCTTTCGACCCATCAGATCTTCAACCTCAATTTTTTTTCCTAAAATCGTACCAGATGTACGGTATTTATAGAGTTCATTAACCAATGAGGTGTGGCACGTTTTGGGATACATCATGCCATTTGGAGTTGGCGGTTGCCTGGTTGTGAATTAGTGGTCGCCACAAAAATGAAGTTTTCAGGGATTTCTTATGGTGGTTGCCACAATGAAGTTGGCAACCCTATGGTTCAAATGTGGCAATCGTCACCTTAACTAGGGTTTTCAAGAGGTTCTTATGGTGTCACCTAAATGCAAATGGCGACCTCAAGGTTTAAATATGGCGGCTCAAGGTTTTGAAGTTGGCGTCTTAAAGTTAGTTCACCGATTTTAAAGTTTTCATCATTGGGTTCGAACACTGGTCTTGGATTACTTTTCGAGAATTGCTTAAAAGCACTATTGCACTTGTTTTCATCATCAGTTTCACCCAGATCAACCTACGATTGGCAGGGTCAGATTGGGGTGTATACACTAACCCCTGGACCTTAGGCCCATACCCCTGACCCTTGGGCCCTCGACCCCTTGACAGGCCCCCAACTTCCGAACCCTCGACACCCAACTACCAACCCTCGACCCTGGACCCCAAGCTCTGGTCCCCAACCACCCCCGACACCTAGTTCCCTGACCACCCTCAACCCTCAACCACAGACCCCTAAGCTTAGGCCCTAAACCCCCGACACAGGCCCCTAAGCCCCGAATCCTTGGACCCCCAACCCTCCACCTGCGGACCCCAGACCTTTTGACAACCGAGCCCTCGAGCTCGAGCCCTCAATCCCCCAACCCCCAACCCCTAAACCCTCAATCCTCAAACCCCAATTGCCCAATCGCCAGACCCCTGACCTTCAAACCCGACCCTAACACCTGAGCCCGGATGCCCAAGTTCAGGCCCTCAACCCCTAAGCCCCCGACCACTGCTAACGCCTGGACCTTCTACCACCCTTGACCCCCAAGCTCGAGGCCCAGCCCTCAACCCCTGGACCCACAACTCTTAGAACTCAAACCTGAAGCACTTAAGCCTCAGATCCCTAGTCCCAAAACCACTGGACCCCCAAGCCCTTGAGCCTTGGCCCCCGATCCCCCAAACCCTTGAACCCCAAATCCTAAACCCGACCCATGTTCCCCAAGCCCCTGCCACTTCCTCTATCATCGCCATTAGTATCACCATCGTAAAATGACTAACATTTTTTTTTTGTAATTCAATTTTGGTGTTGCAAAGTAAAATATTTTACTAAAAATTTTTTTTACATTGATCTTGTCAAACCAAATACTAAAAAATATGTAAAATATTTTACGTCGAAATAAACGAAACCTAAGTCAAAAATCTACTTGCGTAGTTATATATTATGAGTCTTTTTCAATAAGCCCACTGGGCAACATAACAAAAAACACTTACTGTAGTTATACATTATGAGTCATATATCAAATTAAATAAATAATGAGATTATTATCGAACCATGAGCTATCATTCCTCCCAAAATCAATTAGCGTTAGAAGAACTTGATTTAAGTCTTTTATGGCATTCGGCCATCACACCTACCTGCAACTCTTTGCAGAGAGGCGACAATGTGAAATCCACCAACAATCCCTCCCTTACGATGAAGTGTTGGAAATAGTGATTCAATTGGCCATTTTTTAGAATTGATTTTTGACCGTTATTCTAGAATTAATTTCTGAATTCAAATGGCAATTCAATTGGTCATTCAATTGGCAATTGAATTTCAGAAATTAATATCATTCAATTGAGAATTAATTTCTCTATTCAATCCTTTTGTAACCCTCCATGAGTGAAGTTCTTAAATACTCTTGTATTCTGTAGAGATATGAGGTATGTACATGGGCAGGTGTAAAAAATAGAATACATGGAGAGGAGAAAGAGAGAGAGAGAGAGAGACCGGATTGCAATTGTAAGTTGTGAGAGAGAAAGACAGACGAGGTGCGTTTGAGTAACCAATCTTTAGAACTGTTCCAACGTTCGGGTCAACCGTCTTATCTTGGTAGAGTAACGCCGTTGAAAAAACCTATAACACCCTTGGTAGGCGGTGAATCATTCTTAAGAAAACTGCGTTTGCATGACTCGATTTGCATATTATGTTCATGTTATTTTTTGCTATTTCGTTTTCTGTAAATTCAGTTATTGTAATTACTGAATGTTAATAAACATATATTTTCTAGGCCATCGAGCATATATTGTGTTGTTATATTTCTTCCACAATATTAAGAATGATCCTTTTTTTTAAACCTGCTTGGTTTTGGTCTTCATTTTTTTTTCTAGAAAATACATGTAGAAAACGTATAAATACATGTTTATACTATTAACATATTCTGTGAGTATGTTAAAGTTTTAAGGATTCTATATGCTTGTTGCTGTATGGGAACAATTATCTTGTTCAGAATAATGTGTTCAGAATAATCCAAATCACAGTGGTTTTCTTTCTGCCATCACCCAGTCACCAGTTCAGAAATTTGAGAATTCTGGTCGCTTGTGTCGATACCTTTTTATTTGTGTCAATACTTTTGGCTACTTGTGTCGACACTTTTTCTAATTGTGTCGACCCTTTTTCTTTTGTTAGTGTTGAGTTGAACTCTTGGTTCTTTTATGTCGACACCTTTCTCTATTTGTGTCGACACATTTCTCTGTTTTAATCTCTTGGTTCTTTTTTGTTAACATCTTTATCTGTTTGAATCTCTCGATTCTTTTGTGTTGACACCTGGGCTGTTTGTGTTGACACCTTCGCTATTTATGTTGACACCTTTTTCAGTTTGTGTTGATATTTTTTCTGTTGATGTCGACCATTTTCTTCCTGTGTTGACAATTTTGCTATGTGATGCATAACAGAGATCTGATCGGCTAAGGTCGTAGGCAGCCGTGCGCGGCTGACCTTTGAAAGGTTGAATGGTTTAGCCTTCTATGGTTCGAAAGCACTTGCTATAAGCAATGTTGCATACCGTTCAGCCCTCAAGTCGATTCCCACTGAGGGCGCTGCCCTCAGACTCCCGCATAAGGGCACTGCCCCTAGGAACCCTGCTAGGGGGCACGGCCCCCTAGAACCCCCCCACCAGGGGGTGCACTCCCTGGGAGCCCGCTGCATGATGGACTATGTTTGAGAGAATTAAGTTTAGATTGTCAATATATTCTTATTTTTGATATTGTAAAGATCTAATATGTGAATTGATCTTATTTCAGAAACATGTCAACTGAAAAATAAGTAGCTCCTAAAAAATAAGTTGCTCCTATACCTGGTCTTTCTACTGTTCCATTGTCTCACGTAGACAAGCTAGAAAAGTTTGGATGAGGAGTTGACTTTAAGAGATGGAACAAAAAATGGTGTTTTACCTTACCACTCTAAATCTGGCCAGACGCTTGACTAGGAAGCTCCAGTTGTTGCTGGGAATGCAGACACTCAAAAATTAATGGCAGTTGATAATTAAAAGAATATCGATTATCTGTGCAAAAATTATGTTCTGAATACTCTAGATGACTCATTGTACTCTATGTTCAATGAGGTAAAAATGGCTAAGGAACTGTATGAGTCATTAAATCGAAAGTACAAAATTGAAGGTGCCGGGTCCAAGAAGTTCATAGTGGGCCGGTCCCTTGATTATGTGATGAAAGACTCAAAACATGTGACGGTTCAAGTCCAAGAGCTTCAAATTCTGATCAATGAGATCAAAGCAAAAGAGATGTTATTGAGTGAAGCATTCCTAGTGGCGACAGTCATCCACAAGTTTCCTGAAATATGGAAAAAATTCAAAAGCGATCTAATATTCAAGAATAAGGAGATGACTCTGGAAGCTCTATTCTTCAAGCTTAATGTTGAGGAAGAGAATCGAGCAAGAAGCAAGAATGTCAAGTCCAACTCCAACATGGCTAATGTGATGAAAGTTGGCAACTCTTCAAGAGCAAAGAAGAGTATTCATGACAGGCATGCCAACACAAGATTTAACAAGAAAGAAAAAAATGTCAAACTAGGACCAAGAGGTCATATTGCCAAAAAAAGAAGGAGAAATTCTAAGAGAAGTGCTTTAACTATGACAAGTTTGGGTATCGTGCTTCATAGTGCAAGAAGCCGAAGAATTTCGAAGCTCATGTAGTAGAGGCAACCGAGGATGTCTCAAATATCGACCTCTCAGCCATGGTCTTTGAGGTGAACATGGTAGGCTCAAATCCACAAGAATGGTGGATAAACACATGGGCCACTCACCATGTCTGCAGTGACAGATAGATATTTAACATCTTTGAGATTGGGGCCCATGGTCAGAAGCTGTATATGAAAATTTTAGCTACCTTAGATGTGTTGGGCTAAGGCCAGGTGATCCTCAAGATGACATCCGAAAAAGAGCTAACACTGAATAATGTGCTCTATGTGCCAGATATTCTGAAGAATCTGATATCTGGGTTTCTATTAAGCGGGCACGGGTTCCGAATAGTCTTTGAGGCAGACAGAGTTACCTTGTCTAAGGCTGGGATGTATGTGAAAAAATGATATGTGACCAATGGTCTATTCAAAATGAATGTAATAACTGTCATTTCCACTGCTAATAAAATGAAATATTCTGTTGCTTATGTGCTTGAATCTTCTATTTTGTGGCATGGTAAATTAGGTCATGTTAATTATGATTCTATGCGTAGATTAATTAACTTTGAGCACGTACCTAGTTTTGATGTTGATAAAACTCACAAGTGTGAAACTTGTGTGGAGGCTAAATTAACTAGGTCTTCATTTCACTCGGTTGAAAGAAGCGCCGAGCTACTGGACTTAATTCACACTCATGTGTGCGATCTAAAATATGTTCAAACTCCCAGTGCTAATAAGTACTTCATCACGTTTATTGATGATAGTATAAAATATTACTATATATACTTGCTAAAGAGCAAGGATGAAACTTTGAACAAATTCATTATGTACAAGAATGAAGTTGAAAATCGACTTAGCAAAAAGATTATGGTGTTGAGAAGTGACCGAGGTGGTGAATATGAATCACCATTTGGTGGATACTGTGCTGAGCACGAAATTATATATCAAACCACTGCACCTTACTCACCTCAACAGAATGGAACTGTTGAACACAAAAATCGTACCTTGAAGGATATGATGAATGTTACGTTGGTGAGTTCTGGGTTGCCTCAGAACATATAGGGTGAAGCGGTTCTCACTGCTAATCACATCCTGAATTTAGTACCTCGCAAGAAGAATAGAAAAATCCCTTATGAGTTATTTAAGGGTAAGAGGCCTACCTATAACTACTTAAGAACATAGGGGTGTCTTGTGAAGCTAGCGATATCTCCTCCTAAGAAGGAGAAGATAGGTCCAAAAACCGTTTATTGTGTTTTCATCGGTTATGCTCAAAATAGTAGTGTTTATCAATTTATTATGTATGAATCTGCAATAACAGATATTCACAAGAATACAGCCATGGAGTTTAGAAATTTGTCGTTCTTTGAACACATATTTTTGTATAGATCCATTAAAGAGTCCAGTTCAGTAAAATGAACTTTGCATCCTACTAATGATAGCAGTAAAGACCAAGAAGAGAAAGTTGAGATAGAACTAAAACGAAGCAAACGGACTAAGAAATTAACCTTTTTTGGTTCGAATTTCATAACCTATTTGTTAGAAAATAAGCATCGTACGTACAAAGAAGTTGTGAACTGTCATGAGGCTCCGTTTTGAAAAGAAGCGATTAAAAGCGAGATTGATTTCATACTGTAGAATCATACGTGGGAACTAGTAGATTTGCCACAAGGTAGTAAGCCTTTGGGCTACAAATAAATTTTCAAAAGAAAAATAAAAGCAATGGATCAATAGATAAGTACAAAGTTATGCTTGTTATCAAAGAATATAGACAAAATAAAGGCCTATATTACTTTGATACTTATTCTCTTGTATCTAGGATAACCACAATTCGTATGATAACCGCTATTGCGGCCTTACGAAATCTAGCGATACATTAGATGGATGTAAAAATAGCTTTTCTAGATAGAGATTTAGATGAAGAAATCTACATAGAACAGCCTGAGAATTTTTCTGGGCCTAAAAAAAATTTGTAGACTAGTTAGGTCTTTGTATGGTCTAAAGCAAGCTCCTAAACAATGGCATGAGAAGTTTGACAATGTAATATTGTCTCATGGATTTCGAACCAATAAATGTGACAAATGTGTATATGTCAAAGACACTGATGAAGGCTATGTCATTCTGTGTCTCTGCCTAAATGACATGCTCATTGTGGGAAGTAACGATAAGGTTATCCAGTCTACTAAAGATATGTTGAATTCAAAGTTTGACATGAAAAATATGGGTCTCGCTAATGTGATTCTGGGTGTCCAGATCATCAGAACATTGGACGGCCTTATGTTGCCTCAAACTCATTATGTTGACAAGATTTAGAGGAAATTCAACAATTCTGACACTAAAGTCGCCAGGACACCGGTGGACATGAGTCTCTATTTATCCAAAAATAGGAGAAAAGTGTCTCCTAATTAAAATATTCTCAGGTCATCGGGAGTCTAATGTACTTGATAAGTTGTACAAGGCTTGACATAGCCTATTCAGTAAGTAGACTGAGCCGATACACGAGTAATCCAGAATATGATCACTGGAAAGCGATAGTTAAGTTACTACGCTATTTGAGATGTACTCGTAATCTAGATCTACACTAAACCAGATATCCTACAGTATTAGAAGGGTACTATGATGCAAACTGAATATCAGACATGAAAGACTCAAAGTTTACAAATGGATATGTATTTCTACTTGATGGTACAGCGGTATCTTAGAAATCTTCTAAACAGATGTGTATAGCACGTTCTACGATATAATCAGAATTTATTATTTTAGATAAAGCAATTGAAGAAGCCGAATGGCTACAGACGTGCATAGCACATTCCACGATGGAATCAAAATTCATTTCTTTAGATAAAGCAACTGCAGAAGCCGAATGGCTACAGCAATTTCTAGAAGATGTTCCAAGATGGTATAGACCTGTGCCAGCTATTTGTATCCATTGCGATAGTTAATCGGCAATAGGTATGGCACAAAGTCATATGTATAATGGTAAGTCTAGACATATACGTCGTAGACATAATACCATTAGAAAACTGCTCTCAAGTGGGGTTGTCACAATTGACTATGTAAAGTCGAAGGATAATATTGTAGATCCGCTGACCAAAGGGTTAACTAGAGAGTTAGTTGAACGAGCATCGATGGAAATTGGATTAAAACCTGTGACATAAAAAAGGTATCGTGAAGGAAAACCCAACCTAGCTAACTAAAAATTTCAAGATCTAGGTTCAATGGGACAACCTAATTGCGTATACCTAGAATAATCGCCGTGGTGTTGGGAACTCTTACTTATTCCTATGGTGCAGCGGTGGTTTTGAGGTTAAGCATTGGCTTTTAACGACTTTTACTGGTGAGCCAGGCTGGTATAGAGAAATACTATTGAATAAAAGTCACCTATGTGAGTATGAAGTGGGGCCGTTTCTTTAAGAATTTGACAAGGTAAAATTCTTGAGAAAATACTTGTAGAACTAGGAAAAGTGTTTCATGGCCAAAACAAACACAACCGTGAGAACGAAAACTTCGTTGCGAAAGTCGTTGTGTGAAGCCTATTGTCTCAGTTTACTGCTAAGGCGACACAGTTCAAGGCAGTACCGCCCACTTGTTTGTCGGTAAATCCAATAGGTTCTCACAAGAAAATGTTCACGACTAACCGCTATCTATCCTATGCAGGTACTTTCAGTTGTCTATCTCTCTTGCAATCAACTTTATAATATGAGTTTGTACTCCCACCAATTTTATTCATAGGGGGGTCGTTGGAAATAGTAAATTCAATTGGCCATTTTCTAGAATTGATTTCTGACCATTATTCTAGAATTAATTTCTGAATTCAATTGGTCATTCAATTAAAAATGAAATTTTAGAAACAAATACCATTCAATTGGCAATTGATTTCTCTATTCAATCATTTTGTAACCCTCCATGAGAGAAGTTCTATATAAGAACTCATCTTGTATTCTGCAGAGATATGAGGTATGTACAGAGGTGAGTGTGAAAAATAAAATACATGGAGATGAGAAAGAGAGAGAGAGAGAGAGAGAGAAAGACAGACAAGGTGCATTCGAGTAGCTAATATTTGGAGGTATTCCACCGTTCGGGTCGACTGTTTTATCCTGGAAAAGTGACGCCGGAGTGGCGCGACGAGAGGGGTGGGGGCGCCGGGAGTGG
>JAOTRH010145764.1:0-13551 GCA_034768845.1 Heliamphora exappendiculata | reverse complement strand
GGCAAAACTTTTGTTATCTGTTTTTAATTTCTTGCTATTGATTTTAGTTATAAGTTATAAATATTTTTAAATATTCACAACTTTTATTACAATTTATAACTATTTTTTTCTATTTTAACTATAAATTATAATTTTTATTAAATACTCACAACTTTTACTATAAATACCCCTGTGAAATGTTGTAAACTATTCAATAATGTAATTGATCAAAGCATCATAAAAAATAATACATAGAGTTTAAAAAATCACTAAAAAAGGGAGCAATTCTGGCAATTTGGTCGGCAAATGTCATCATTTGACCGCCAAACTTTTTTTACCGACCAAATAATTTAGTCGCCTTTTATCGACCAAATTTTAATTGATCACCTAAGGTAGCCTTTTACTGACAATATTTTTAGTCGGCAATATATGCTTTTTCCAACAAATAATCTTTGTTGCTAAACAATTTGGTCGGCAAAAGCTATTCATTGCAACCAATTATCCGTCAAGCAAAAACTTTACAAAAAATTAGAACCTTTTGTTGACTAATGTTTTTGGTCGCCAAAAACAACAAAAGTTGTTCATTGGCAACCAACTCTCTGTCGAGCAAAAGTTCTCTAAGAAATCAGAACCTTTGGCTACTAAAATATGTGGTCGGCAAAATGTTATTTTTGGCGACCAAAAACCTTAGTTAGCAAAAAGGTTCTACTTTTTTTTAGCTTTTGCTGATCAAATATTTTGGTCAGCAAAAACTTTTCTAAAAATAAATATTTATTATTACAGTATTTTTTTTTATCATTTTATATATATAAACTCGTAACCTGTAATTTTTAGATTCAAAACATTAATTAACACTTATTTATCAATACATAAAAAAAAAAATCACAAACTAGTGCAAATATTGTCACTCCACAAAATATCCTGTGACATGTACAAATATTGTCACCCAGTAACCTGTGGTTTTTATATTTAAAATAATAATTAATACTTGTTCATCAAATCTTCCAAAAAAAACACAAAGTCTACAAAAATAAAATATGACCTGTGGGTAAAAAAAATAAAAATAAAACTTGTCCATCTGCAATTCCTACAATCAATAAGAAAGTTAAAAAGATATAAATAAAAAAAAGAAAAAAAAAGGAAGAAAGAAGGAAAGAAAAGAGAACAATAATTAAAATCGTCCATTCGTGGAGGCAATTCTTAGCCATCCAAAAGTGACTTGACATCCGTCACAGTGGTTAAGGAACCCTTTAGCCTGCCAACCAGCTCGAGTTCTATTTTCAGCTCTCTTATCCCTCGATCAAAAAAAAAAAAACAAAAATTGACTTGCCATCATACTCTTCAACTTGGTTTCAATTGTCATATGCTTAATTTCCTCACCAAGGGTATTCACACATCTACTACCATAGTTGTCAACTTGTGTATCGAATTGTAAATTATTTTTTTATTTTTACATATCGTGTGTCTAAATTTTTTAAATAATTAAAAATAAATAAAACTAAAGTTATAAAACATGTATAAAACATAAATATTACAAAAATAGAACAAAAATACAGTTTATTACAATAAAGATAGTTCAAATGGTTCAAGATCAAACATTATACTCCAACAAAAAAAATTAAACGGTAAATACATAAACATGAAGCATATAGTTCAAGTTTAGTAACAGAAAATTCTAAATTTTAACTAAATGAAATATAACAAGAAAATGCTAAAATGTGAACACAAAAGTTTTCGTCTTTCATCGATCATTATCTTCAAGGTCGATATCCAAATCTTCATATTCGTTATCCTCCATCATGTCATCATTGGCAATGACCTCCTCTTCATCACCAACTCTAATCATTTCAATCTCTTTTTCATTTTCTTCAATAACTTTCTCCGTGGCATTTAAATTTCTTGGACTTATATTACAATGATTAATGAATAACGTGATTAGAATTTTATTTAGATAGAAAATAAATATTTAAAAAACAATTAAATAGTTTATATCTCGTTTTCTTTTTTAAGTACTACACTCCCCTTCTTTAACTTGAAAACATTCATGAACATCTATCCATAAATCATATGAATCACCATTCTCTTGTCTTTTCAAGTTCTTTAACTCTAAATTAATGTTGTACTCCAAGGCATCCGCTCTTTGTTTCTCTAAAAGGTCTCATTTTTTAGAATGGATATGATAAAAAATACTCAAATATTTTTTACATCCGATTGCACTACAAGTAAGACTTAGTAAGCTAACCTTTGAAGTTCTTTGCAACCACCTACATAACTTTTACAAGTAAGACTTAGTAAGCTAACCTTTGAAGTTCTTTGCAACCACCTACATAACTTTTCCACCTCAGTGTTGTCTAAATATTTTTAATGTGTTTAATAAAAAATATAATGTTACAATTCAATAAATTCACAAGTTAACACTAATTTATCTATTATAAATATTAGATGTACCTGAATGCTTCTTATCTCTTGTAATAATGGCCATGCTCATACCTTCGGCTTTATGAAACTTATCTATTTGTGCATCAATTTTAATCCTCTCTTTAAGATAGGGCTGTTCAAAAATTCGTCAAATCCGTCCAATCGCTCCGCACTCGCCTGCCCCGCACCGACCCAAGCAAATTAAAAAATGAAGAGCGACGGGTTGGGCAGTTTACAAAAAAAATGTGCCGGTCGGTTTAAACTATCGGTTATAATTTTTCTTATCCATCTAGCACCGACCTGCACTGCATATTCATTACTTGATACTAAAATTAGTTTCATTCTCAAATAAGTTCAATACCAAGTTGGGGATCTAATCATTAAGAAACTGGGTGAAATTTGAGCTACCAAGTTCTTACGGAAATTGTTTGTTTACGGGAACTATTTGTTTTGAATTCATTATTTAATTGGACACACAAAATGTTCAATGTTGTTTTCAATTAAATAAGTCCATTGTAATGCTCAATTAAATAATGTTCAATATTTAACAGTTCCTGAACACACAAAATATTCAATGTTGTTTCTAATTAAATAATGAATTCAACACAATAATCAACATTCCTACTTAAACTCTAATAATTTTAGGACTTCAATTGTTTATTTAATTTTTAAACCGTCAATTCGCCAAATTCGCCATTACAAAACCGCCTAAAAAATTAACTAATTTGTCGGTTTTATAAAGTAGATGGTTTACCGGTGGGTTGAAATTTTTTTGCCGCTATAAATGATTTGATTAATGAATTTTCACTCAATCCGCACCGCATCGACCCGCGCACACCCCTACTTTAAGAGATAAAGACATCCTCTCAATCGTCTTGTATAATCCCGTCTTTACTTCCATATTCGGGTCAAAATTGGGATCATAGTGAAATCTAAAAATAATTAAATAATAAAAAAGAGGTTCTTTTATTACACTTAGTAATACATCAAACTCAAGTTATTAAAGAAATAAATAAATAACTTACTTGGAATTAAGATAATATGCCACCGCATAAAGAGGCCGATGAAATTGCAAATCCCAACGAGTATCAATAATCCTCCATATAACTGCATATCTTTTCACAAAATTAAAATTTTTCTCAATTTGCTCTTTTGCCCTACGCATGCCTTCATATATATACCACACTGCTTGTTTTGCATCACCGTCCACAAGTCTTAGAAACTTTACCAAATGAAGTACACTTTTCAAGAAAAACTACATGAATTGCTAAAATCTTGCATAGCCTAACACAATTTTTTGGACTTTGATGGTATTGTTGTTTTTTGGCATTCGAGCTCTTAGCACATTCCTTTGAAGCAAACATAACGGTAAGTCTAATCTTTTTGTCCAAGATACTCCTCAAAGTAATGTAAAATGTAGCAAATCTAATAATGGCCGGTCTTGCCAATTCTCTGTTCTTCGTATACTTTCTCATCAAATTAAGCACCCAAGAATATTGATATATATAAATAATTTGTCTTTCTTGCCTAACTTATCGGTTACTACTTGCACTATGTTCTCTTGTCCAATTTCATCAACTACTGAACCAAGCAAATTGAACAAGTTTTTAGCATCTTTTCCTATTGAGGAAATGTCCACAAATTTAAAAAAAAACAGTTCCCATAGGACTATTTATAAGAAAATTTGTAATAGACATCCCTCTCCCATCACTCCATCGATCTGACATAAAGTACACCATGTTATTTTTCATTCAAGTCTTTATTTATCTAATATTTTATGAACATAATTAACCTTTTTTTTCAACTAAGTGATCCTAACCTCATGATAAAATGGAAGTTTTAATCCCTTGCCATAATTAGAATTTGTATCCGTCATTTTATGAAACAATGAACTTTTAACTAAATGAAATGGCACAGTAGCATAAAAATATCTACAAATATCATAACATAACATTTCACGGTCTTTCACCATTTCATTTATGGTGATTTGCTTATCTTTTCCTTTACCTTTCAAGAAGGCATACATGGCACCCTTTTTTTTTGAACATTTTGTTCTCTAAGGTTTTTTACCTCTTTACAAATATCAGCATCATCAGCGTTTTTTTTTCTTTAATTCATTCAAAGTCTTTTTAAATAACTCAAACTTCTTTCAAAACTTTTTGACAAGGCACAACATCTTTATAAATTTGGACTAAGTGATGTTTTATTCGAATAATATCGCCTCAATACTCATTGAAACAATAATTACATTTCAATTTTGACCTTCCATTCTTGCTTTCTAAAATACTTGTGCAATGGTCCCAGGTAGCATCATTTCCTCTTTTATTCCTTCCTTTGTCAGCCATTGGTATCAACATCGAACAATAAAATAGGATTGTTATGAAGACTAACCTTGGAGGACCATGAAGTAAGGCAAAAAGGAACCACTTCTGCACTGTTCTTGAAGATTCTGATCAATAACCACCAAATAAACAAATGAAGGATGAACCAAAGAAGTAGGACCACTGGACTGGAACTAATCGAATAAATGTTGGCTATGTAGCAGCGTACCAACAACAGCGGCAACAACTGAAGCCAAAAGGGATCGTCATCTTTGTGTATCTGGATTCAATTATGAACAGCTCCAAAGTCTTCAAATTTTCACTCAATTCGTTTCTTGTAGGTAGATGGACCATCATATTCTGCAAATCAAAGTACAAAAATTGAAAATCAAATGAGTTTTTGTTGATTCATATATGTAGCAATGATTGGCACAAATTTGGGTTCAAAAATCATAAGAATTTTTGTTAAATCTCAAGTTAAGAATTTTTGATAAATCTCAAGTTAAGAATTCTTGTTAAATCTCAAGTTAAATTGTGTTAATGTTCACGGAAGTGTGTCAAATCATGTTTGTAAGCATCAATTTTCAGAAAAAATGCAAAATTTTTGATGAAATCAAAGTTTTTTAACGTCATAACCTGACCTGATTGCAAAAATACCAGTTCGTGTGTATCGTTGGAATCGTACATTTGATACAACTCATTGTATATCGTTCGATATAGTATATCTGTCGCACAATTTCTAGATTTGACAATACAATTGAGCGATAAGTCTCGAAAGAGTCTCTGATCGATACGTATCGTGTGATACATATCACGTATTGTTCGATATTGACAATTATGCCTACAACAACAAAATTTCAATGGTTTCCATTAGATCATGCTATCTACTTACGCTTTTACAACGTTCTTTCAATAATACCAGAAGTAAAAATAAATAAATAAAAAATATCTAGTAATTACATCCATTTTCAGTTCGGTTCACTACGTTTGAAGGAAAAAACTACCAACAATCACACCTAAACAAATGTAGTTAATCGCTCTCAATCCACAATATTTCTTACCAAATATTAGAATTAAGAATGAGCCAACGTTGTCACCAATGTGAATCAAAAGTGAACACATGATACATTTAATCAATGCAATGTGAAAATTATCTAAACCAACAAATAAATTATAATCAATCTCATTTATCAAAAAATATAATACCAAAAACATTATCCATTGATCCAAAGAAAAAAAAGTGCATTACAAAATATCTTACCTCGCGATCGAATTCAAAAGGTCAAAGCATTAAACATCTTCCCAAATATCTTACTTCAAACCCAATGCCTGTCTCACACTGGCGTCATTTGTCTGGATAAGAAAAGAATATTACAAGAAATAGTGACCTTTAAATATATCAACAACTTGTTACTATTGGGAATATGAAGGTTACCTAAACAAAAACATACTTGAATATATTCCAAGCATGAATGAGGTTGCTGATCATTTTAACACACTACAGGCCCACATACTTCAAACAAATAGACACACATCAAATAACTTCTACATATAAAAAAGGAGAGCTTCTCCCTCTTCTTTGAAAAAAATAAAAAAAGGAAAAAATATAACGGAGCACTTGTCTTCATTATCTCTACCATCCATTTTCCTTGACTTGGGCTAATTTTCATCTTATATGATGTTGAGATTTTAGGCATAAATCTCCAAAATAGGATCTGATTGGGCAGCGAAAAATTTCACGTAGACAACGATCCACACAAAGTAAATAAAGAATAAGAACACCTACAAGAATAGGAGAATTTACGTGATTCAGCTGACTACGTATTTTCACGGGAAAGAAAAAATAATCCACTATTGAACAATAAAAAATACAAGATACACTCTCTCAACCTCACAATCACTATAGCCTCAAATTGAGCCCATCTCTGTCTCTCTATACTTTCTCTAATCTCTAAACCGAGTCTCTCTAGAGTAATAGACGTTCTAGGATTTTTATAACATAAATCCTTTATATATAACCCTAAAAAAACACTTCAAAACGTTGCAGTGGTGCTCAAGCGCCTCACGAGCACATACTAATGCCTAGCTAGCGCACGGTTCTACCCTCCCGGTGCTCAAGCACCTAACTAGTGCCCCACTAACGCACGATTCTATCCTCCAGGCGCTCAAGCACCCCGTGAGCGCCCCATTCTAAACTTGTTAGCGCTTGAACGCCCCGCGAGCGCCAACTAGCACTAACTAGCGCCAGCTAGCTCTAGCTTCTGATTTTCTTAGAAAATTCGAACCACCAACCCAATAAACTTCACCTTAGATTGAATTTCTCAACCATCTCGAAGAACTGTTGGTGTCGTCTCGACCTATACCCCTTTCATAGGTATGGGTGCTCCACCCCCTCTTATCATCAAAATGAATAAACTTGGATCAAATCCAAACCACACTTGAATTTGAACCTTTTGCAATCAACAGTCTTCTCATTCTTGGATAGTTTTTTAAACTCCAAATTCTTAGTCTTATGTGGCAACACCACCTTCTCTGACATTGGTACTTACCTCTGATCTTTACCTGATCTGCCAGTAGCCTTATTGTAAGACGAAGGATTCCCACTGCACTGCTCTCGCTGCTGTTGAATTGAACCACCATCACCCGACTTTCTAGATGAACTAGCTTGCCCAAGCTCTACCTTGACTGCTACACTCTTTTTCGGACTTTCTAACATACTCTGATTGTCAATCTGGCTAAGCCTCAAATGTCTGCATCTCGTGTCGTCCCTATTGAACTCGGCTTGTGTTGTAATGGTAACTCCACCTACCACCATGTCCCTTACTAGTCTATAGAGATTTTTAACTTTCTATCCTTTTATGATAACCATAGCTCATCTGCTAATCTTCATTGCTCCACATTTTGCTGTGTACCTAAAACCCGAAGAGTCCAATGTTCCTAAAGAAATTAGATTTTTCTTTAATCCTGGAATATGTCTGACATTCCTCAAGACCTTTACAACCCCGTCGAACATTCTGATCTTCACTATACCCTTTCCAATGGCTTGTCACACTATGTTATTCCTCATTAGAACTGTACATCTGTTGCAAGGCTTATACTTGTTAAATCATTCTTTTGTTGGACACATATGGTATGAGCATCTTGAATCAAATATCCATGACTTTGAAAGAACATTAAAATTTGAAGAAATTGAAAGTGCATCTCCATCTACCTCAATAAATGACAACTCCTCGGCCAAACTAACAGATTCTGTAGGCATTTTTTCTTTCTTATTTTTCTCTAGATGCTACTTCAATTCTTAGCACTGGCTCTTGAAATGACCAGTTTTGTGGCAGTAAAAACATTCCACATCCTTCGTTGTACGTGACTTGGACCAAGATCTACCTATGTTGGAACCCTCATCACTAGATCTACTCCTTTCCTGACTTGACTCAAACTTAGCCATAAGCAACCTCTCTGCATCTGAGTCACCATCTCTTTTCATCTTTTCATGTGACAAAAGAGTACCAGTGACCTTTTCATATTCTAGAGTGTCCTCGTACATCAGTGTTGTCACTAGATGATCATAAGACGTTGGAAGTTGATGCCAATAGGAGTATCTCTTTATCCTCATCATCAACCTTTACATCAAACTCGAATAACTGTGTGATGAGCCTATTATACATATTTAGGTGTTTCAAAAGGTTTGTACTGCCTTTCATCTACAGTCTATACAGTTGTTTCTTAATATATAACTTGTTGGCCAAATTCATTTTCATGTAGAAACCTTTCAGCTTTTGTCAGTTCTCGTGCGTTGTCTCCACTTCAAGCACGTTGTGAATAATCTTGTCTCTTAGATTCAATCAAATTGAACTAGTGGCCTTGATATTAAGATCATCCCAATCATCACCGGTTGTCTTCTCTGACTTTTTTGTTTTACCGAGTAACGCCTTGGATACTCCTTACTGGATCAATAAATTAATCATTCATTCGCCTCTTCCACATGTTGAAATTCTTACCGGTAAATTTCTCGACTTTATATATGATGTTCACCATCTTTACTTCTATCGAGTGATTAAGCCTTTAACCATAAACTCTGAGACCAGATGTTGAGATTTTAGGCACAAATTCCCAAAATAGAATCTGGTTGGGTAGCGAAAAAACCCACATAGGTAACGATCCATACAAAACAAATAAAGAACAAGAACACCCACAATAACACGAGAATTTAATTGGTTCGACTGACTGTTTACCTTGAAAGTAGAGAAGAAACAATCTACTATTGAACAATAAGAAATACAAGATTCACTCTCTCAACCTTACAATCACTATGGCATCAAATCAAGCCTATTTTTATCTCTCTATACACTCTCTAGCCTCTAAACTGTCTCTCTATAGAGTAATAGATGTTCTAGGGTTTCTAGAACATAAAACCTTCATATATATCCCAAAAAAACACCCAAAAAATGCTTTAGAGTGTCACGGCGGTTCTCAAGCTACCCATTAGCGCGTACTAGCGCCATACACGGTGTTAAGGCACCTAGGTAGCACCTAGCTAGCTGACGGTTCTGTCCTCTTAGCGCTCAAGCACCTAGTTAGCGCCCCACTAGTGCACGATTCTGTCCTCAAGGCGCTCAAGCATCCTACAAGCGCCTTGCTAGCGCCCCATTTTGGACTTGTTGACGCTCGAGCACCCCACGAGCACTCCTCGAGCGCCAGCTAGCACTAAGTAGAGCCAGCTAGCTCTGGCTTCTGATTTTGTTAAAAAATTCGAGTCACAAACCCAACACAACTTGTTTTTGTGAAAATGGCTCCTAATAATACAAATCATTAGAAGCATTGAAAGTCAAAGTAGTCACTACTAATGATGCAAAATACATAGCAATGAAATATAAAATTATGCACGTAATTAAATCAAATCATTTACCTATATGGATGGGTATTTGTAGCTACACTAACCTAAAATACAAAACTAAAACTGGCGATGTTTTCTTTGGTGATGAGAGATGCCCCGAATAACTATTATCTTTAGGAAAAAACGTTCTTTTCTTTTTAAAATAAAAAAAATTCAAGATATTTGGGTATCCTTTTTAGAAAAATAGAGTCGCCACTTGATTTTTGAAAAAAAAAAGAAAAAAAAAGAAGGCTGCGAGTATTTTAAAAATGTAACCAGAGAAAAATAAGATTCAGAGACTAAGGTATGTAAATGGAAGGTATTAGGCACATTTTTTACCCAACCGTGAAGTTAGTCTCTACTTTATCAATATTGGTTCTTATTGAAAACTTTTTAAATGACAGGTTAAAGGGAGTTCAAACAAAGCAATCAATGAGACAAAATCCTAACTACAATTTCTAGGGTCATGTAACTTAATTGTTATTTCTAGATATACCACATACATCGTTTGAGCAAAGCAAATTGAAAAATATGCGAATAAGCGATAAAATGAACAAATAAGAGTCTAAGGGCCATGCAATAATATTTTTGCTCTTAACATGCTATAAGCAGGCTGTACAAAATAAACAGAAAAGACTACAACATCATATTTAGGCTACTTGACATACATAAAACTCACGGCTGTAGTAACAAATATGGCGACTGTGACAAAATAAGTCACAAAACCTAAAGTCGTGACAAATATAGGGTTACCGCGAGAAACATAATAGAAAAGCTCATGGCCATGACAAATAAAAGTCACGACCATGGGTTTTTAAGGGTACAGAAGGGATATATACATTGCATAAAGTTTGAAACAGGCTCAAATAAATATGATATACGAGACAGAGACCATAACCTATTGGTATTGATTAGATCCACCATCCTTCATCCTCTATACAAGCAATGATTCTAAACATAATGTATAAGACGTCAAATATGAACAACAGAATACTTAAAACACATTTTTATGTCACTGGCCTCACAAAACCTCACGGCCGTAGCAAAAGTATGTGCAGCCGTAACAATAATGATGGACAAATATGCGGCCGTCATGTTTTCATAACCTTAGAACATGAAGATATGAAGGTGTGTAGAATGAAAATCATAACCCATTTGGTTTAGGTCAGATTTACCATTTATTACCCAAGAGGAGACCAAACAGAGATATAGAAAGAAGAAAATGCTAAATAGTGCAATAAAAGGATATGTAACCTTGAAATAAACATATAACATAGAGTTTTGAAGAGAGTTTTGATGTTTTTTGACCTTAAAACAATATCATAACCATAACAACAAGATATTGCAACCATGAGTAAGAAATGCATAAATGTACCGGCTCTTATAAAAAGTGCACAGCTGTGACTATGGGTTTAACAAAATATACAGTCGTAACATAATAAGGTTGCAGCCATTATGTTCTAGAACCTCAAAAAGCTTTTTAATGTGCTTAGTGTGCTTGTGAACGTCGAAACAGAATGTAAACAAACGTAAGCATGCAAAACAAAGGACTATAAGTACACTTTTAGTAATGAAAAACTTGAAAAAAACAATGCTTACATTAAAATGAATGATAAATAAGCAATAAAAAACAATAAAAATCTTATCCATGACACTCTCAGGGAAAGAAGATGAGGGTTTAAGAATAGTTGTGGGTTCCTAAGGTTACCTCATATGAATATCCAACTCGAATGGCCCCTCGACGATGAGAATACGATACCTCCAAGTTAATATATGTGCTTCAGGAACTCTCCCGAGGCAAGCAAGAACACGAGTGAGGCTCAAAAAGTATAGAATGGATGGGAGAATATTGAATGAGAAAGTATTTTGGAAGTGTTTGGGCCTCCAGGTGTTTTCTTTTCTTGTTCTGCTTTTCTTGTTCTGCTTGGAAACGACGCTTATTTATAGGCAGGATGAGCAACACAAATCCCTTTTGGGATGCTGCCACCTATCGACAAAGGTGTAATAGTGACAACCACTACCTTTTTTGCTTTTGTACAATGACGGCCACTACCTTTATGGTGGTGAAAATGACAGTCGCGACTTTCAAAAGTCGCGGTCTGTATAAATAAGTGACGACCGTGACAAAAAAAGTCACGACTTGGTTTAGGGCTTTCAAAAAGATTACGGTCGTGAGAGTAAGGACACGGCTTGTTCTAGGGTTTTTAAAAAGGTGGCGGCCATGAGAATGAGAATGTCACGGCCATGAGAATGAGCATGTCACGGTCATAAAGGTTTTTTAGGGTTTTTGAGTTTTGACCCATATTCGTGATTTTGCTTGTTTGGGAGTATCTTTGAGCATGATTTTTGTACTTTCGTCATTAGAGCGTATTAGAGACGGGTGCCTAAGATTTGGCTTGATCAGATTGAGGTGTTTACAAAAACAAAGTTAGATAAATTCACAAACAAGGTTAAGATTTATGGTTTAGGGTTTAATTTGTGGGGAAAGATGAGTTGATATAAGGATCAAATCAAGGATATTGATCTGGCCAAAAAATAGTTAATCTAATTAATTACTAGAGAAACATGACAAAAAATCTGGTCATGCTATTGTTGCAGCCATAAAATAAGTTCGTAGGTTGCAAATGCACTTAATTAGATCTTGTCCTAGTTATAAGATCTTGTATAAAAAGTTAGAGCTTATGAAAAGGGTGTTTCAACACAAAATTAGGTGATAATGTCTATTGAATGTGAAGGTTAATAATGATGGTTTCAACTATAAAAAAAAAAATATTACTTCTTGTGTTATGGAATATCTTAACTTTGTGAGCTCTTTTTAGAGGGGTTTGGAGCAATTACAAAGGCTATGTTTGGCTGTGGGATAAGAAGGGGGAAGGCACAATTTTCCATATATAGCCATGTTTGGGAAACAAATAGAGGGTGTTTAAGAGAATCACCCTAACTAATTTAACATCTATTGGGGGACTATTCCGATAGAGAGGTGGGTTAATTTGTCTAAGGATTAAAAGTGCATTTTTGTACAGAAAAAAATTTAATTTTACTAAAATCATATCAAAACACACAACGTACTATTTATCCTTAAGTTGTCATACTCTCAACCAAACACCATTCGATACAAAAAATATTTTACTAATAATCTAAACCATAGTACTCTAAGTACTAATAATACGAATATACTAATTATTCTATTAAAATAGTTCTTCAACCAAACGGTGCTATGGAATTTGATCTTCAATATAGCAGGATTCTTTTATTTGCTAATAAAAACAAATTACTTTTGTGTCTGTTTTGTTTGCGGGGATTTCTTGCCCTGCTTTTTTTTTTTTTTTTTTGTGCTGTGATTTCAATTCTTTCCCCTTCCCGGGGAACTTCCCCCCAAAAGACAAAACCTGGAGTCTATCAACTCAATCCCTTGTTCTATAATTTGCTTTGTTTTGCTGTGTTTGTGGCTTTTTTGGACTTTTTTATTTTGTCCCCTCTTAGGAGTTGACTACATGTCAATTGTTTATTGTTTGGGCTTTGGTCTTCCTTTCTAAAGTCCTTAGTTGGGTGGTGAAAATATATTTTTTCTTTATTGAAAAAAAAAACTATTTTAAAGAAAACTCTTCCCAATTAATTATGCATTTTAATCACCTTCTCTTAGAAATAAAGACATATCCTGGTGCCGCACTAGAAGTTCAAGACTGTGATGAATTATGTAATCATGAGGCTCATAGGTAAAGTGAATGAAAAGCCAACACCATTCAAGAGGATTAGTGGCACAACACACGAGATATTTGATTGCAAAGCTGTAAAGTGAAACTCAGTAGAAGATAAAACTTAAGTAAGATGAGTAATTAATACTGCTATTTGATGGCTATGAAGCGAAATCAAGCACCATAAAGTTTTTTATTTGTGAAAAATAAAATTAAAAAACTGAAGGAACTGGAAGATATTATTCAACATAAAGTCTGTAACATG
>JAOTRH010145753.1:0-13553 GCA_034768845.1 Heliamphora exappendiculata | reverse complement strand
CAAATGTTTAGTTTTATTGTAAAAGATGGAAGTAAAAGAGAATATTTTGCTTGTAAAACAACCCTTCAAATAAGTCATTTAAGCTTAAAAGGATGCCCAAAAGAATCAAACCAAATTTTCAAAGATCAATAAAGATCAATTTGTCATAACTTATTGAAAAAACAATAAAGATCAATTTGTCTTAACTTATTGAAAAAACAATAAAGATCAATTTGTGTATTGTTTTTTCTAAACTAGTTTCCAAATTAACTGGTCTCCAAAAATTTGTGCGCCAAAATAATATAGACAAAACAATACACAAATTCTGCAATGAAGTTCCAATGTTAAATACAAAAAGTAGTTTTCTTCAATTATCACTCAAGTCATGAACATTCAAAGAGCTTTGACTTCCTAAAATATTTTGAGATGACCCCTGCAAATATCACTCAAGTCATGTTAAATACAATGGTGTTAAATATTTCAAATTTAACACTCTTAATGCATGACAACATAACAATCCCAATTACTCAAACCGTTTGCAACTACATGAGATTGAACAATTAATAGAGTTGAAGTGTACAATGTACTCTCACTACCATCCTCCATTCTCATCTTATATTCTTGCAATGTCTCATTAGATATGCATTCAATGATCGATAAGGATGTTGTTTGCAAAAATTCATCCGGAGACATTCCAAATATTTTATGTGTATAGACTTTAGACGCATGTTTCAAAATTCCACTACTGCAAGATGCAATATAAGGCTTTCCATGAACACGATTGAAATCATCAATTAGCTCTGCCTCACGCATCTTCTCGGCATTTCTTTCATAGTGATGAACAAATTCAATAAGAGCCATTGTCTTACATGCCATATGTTGAAAAACATTATTTGTGCTCACTTCTTTGACTATAACTTATGTCACATGAGAAAGAATCACGACTAAAGGCAGGAGCCCATTTTCTTCGAATGCCATATAGTCTCAAAAGCCATGAATTATTTGAACAATCCCAAGTATCAATCATTTCTTTCCATTGTTCTTCAAATTCTGTTTCACTATGACATTTATACAACAAAAAGTTAAAAATTACCTTAAAATCAGATTTATGAAAAAGACTAGAAATATTCACTGCGGCATTTTTTGAGATATGCCATTGACACAAGCGATGTTGTGTATTCGAAAAGACCTTTGCAATAGCATTTGCCATTGCTTGATCTTGATCAATGAATATGGTTTTTGGTGCCTTGAAATCCATAGACTGAAGAAAAGCATCAAACAACCAAACAAACGAAGCTGTAGTCTCATCACATAAAAATGCACAACCGAATAGCACATTTTTCCAATGATGATTTATCCCTACAAATGAAGCACAAATCATGTTATATTTGTTTGTCCGGTAGGTAGTGTCAAAAACTACAACATTCCCAAACATTCATAGTCCAATTTGGAAATTCCATCTCTCCAAAAAAAATTACTGACTCGATTTTCCTAATCAACTTGTACTGTGTACAAAAACATTGGATTCCCTATCTGTTTGTGCTTAAAATAATTTATCACACTCATACCATCACCTGCTGCAATTCTTTTTATTCGTTCAACTTGAACAAAATTGTGACAATCAGTTTCAATGAATCTAATATTTTTATAGCCACCAGATTCATTTAACAAGTATGCATAAGTTTTGCTCACCCTTCTACCAGCATCAGACATAGATTTAATAACACTCTTGCTAGTGTCGTGTATTTTTCGTGCATACCTAATCAAGTATCTCTAGCTTGGTTCAATTAACAAGTGATTGTGTTCAGAGATCAATTGACTTATCACATAGACACCATTTTTCATTCAAAAAATAACTCGAGCACGACAACCACATCTAGTGTCTAACTTATTATACTTCTTCTCTTTACTAAGATCAACAAATTCTCTAAACCCCTCTCTTGAACACACAAAGCTACGTCGAATCAATTCATTCGTACCTCTTTTGTATGTTTTATCATTTTTTCTAATACTAAATCCCTTCCGATATGCATACTTATTGTACATATCAAATGCTTCATCTTCACTGTAAGCAACCATACCAATTTTTAACTCAAAGCCTTCTTCTTGGGTAGTTAAGAAGCCATCTGGAATAATTTTATCTACATGAACTACAAATCATAGAACAAATGTGAATACATGCTAATTAGCATAAACTTTGCCATTTGTTACTTATCAAATGAATGTTAAAGAAAAAATAGGATGAAAAAAATATTATTTATATATGTATCATGTATGCTTAATACATATTTCTCGGCATTGGAGCCTTATAATGTTTGTCATTTGGCGTTTATATACAATGAATGTATGTTTATTTTGAGAGTGTATTCTCGGGCTAGGTGTTGTGGTTAATTGTTTATGGATATTTCACGTGCCCTGGAGTTTAGGGCGTAACAATTTGGTATCAGAGCTCTGGGTTCGAATACCTAAGAGCTGTGGGAAGAGGCTGCATCGCCGTGTGAGGTTGATTCCGTGTGCTTAACAGCATGTGTTTGGATGCTTTGATAACATGTACGTCTTAGCATGTTAGGCATGAGGATGATATGTATATGTGAGCATGGGGGTTGAACTATGGGATTGATTAGTCTTGTCTTTAGGCGTTTGGATTAACAATCTTGGGAGCCATGTTAGAAACGCGTTTAGCTGACGTGATTTCTAGTAGAAAATCTGAATAGGTTATTTAGATTGACGTGTTATTCTTGTTGGTTCTTCTCTGTATATGGGGTTTGTTTAGCATGAACCTATGTGGCTATGTGTTAGCATGCTATGTGTTTAGCGTTTATGTTCATGCGATGTGCTGCGTCTTATGTATTGTTTTGCTTTCATATAGACGTGATGTTGGTGAGGAGATGGTGAGGCCGTGGTCGAGACCGTAGCCGTGCTACTGGCCAAGGGGATATTCCTATCCCTGATGCTCGAGATGCAAATACTCCCCTGGGATTGATGGACGTGAAGGAGCTGTTGCGTGTGCTGGGGGGTTCTATCCAGCAGTTAGTTAGAGGTGAGATTGTTAGGGAGAGAGAGAGAGTACCTAAGGCGAGAGCTACAGTGGCGATGCGGGAGTTCAGGCGCATGGACTCGCCTATCTTCATAGGAGATCCTGATCCTATTGTGGCGACAGAGTGGTTGGAGTTAGTGACTCAGATCCTGGACACATTACAGATTAAGGAGGACAGTTGCAGGTATCTTTTGCTACCTTTCAGCTAAGGGGTGCTGCTCATGCGTGGTGGAAGTATGCCAGGACCGTTGCGGAGTCACATGGGAAGCCTTTACAGGTGTGTTTCTGGAGAAATACTTCCTAGCGTCGAAGCGGGACTTGTACCGGGATGAGTTCTACACTCTTACCCATGGGGCTATGGACGTCATGCAGTACGAGGCTATGTTTACATGTTTATCCCAGTTTGCACCGGAGTTAGTGAGCTCAGACGAGCTGCGATCGATGAGGTTCGAGCGGGGCTTGAGGCCAGCGATCAAGGAGCGTGTGGTCGCGATGGGACTTCGGGTGTTCACAAAGCTGGTGGAGGCAGCAGCGAGGGTTGAGAACACTATGATAGAGATTCGAGCTTCTAGGGAGGCCCGGACACCATAGGGTGGGACAGAGACGCAGACGGGTGGGCATTCCAGCAAGAGGCAGAGGTCCTCTGGTCCTAGCTTTCACCTATCCGGGTTACCACAGCAATTCTCTGCACCAGCACCATCAGTGGCATCGTCGGGGAGGCTAGAGCAGAGGGAGGTCAGATGTTATCGATGTGGAGAGCCGGGGCATTGTGTTCCAGATTTCCCATAGCCAAGACAGTATCGAGACCCACAGTTGAGGCAGTCCTAGAGCTCTATACCAGATCAGTCGCAGAGGACAGAGCTGTCAATTTTCTACAGATGTGGTCAGACGGGGCATATCCGCACAACTTGTCCCTAGAGAGAGGGTGCGCTGAGTATAGTGGGCACACCAGCGAGCTCGTATGTGCAGGAGCGACAGTAGTATCCTACAGTTCAGACTTCCGAGATAACAGGTGGGAGTACGTTAGTTTAGTTGGTACGGCAGCTGACAGTGCCAGGTTATGGTAGACAGGACAGAGTGGGATTGCCCTGACCGTATTCTCTCATCGCTCCCAGTTCTTCTAGGGCACCGGTCGTGTCGGATGCTGCAGATATGCGTTCAGTGAGCAGAGGTACTTTCTGAGTATGCAGGCCTTAGGCTAGTTCCTTTGTTACATCTGTTTGGGAGTTAGTGATGGATTCCGTGGGTGGTGTGCTGTGTTGAGGCAGCGATTGGTGATGATGTGAGGTTGGGGTGAGTTGTAGATCATGTGTCTTTGATATAGTTATCCATTGTTTAGGATGCCTGACCTTGTTTGACTATATCCTAGGAATGGTATGGCTGACCATCTCGTATGGCTGTGTCGATTGCGATCGACGGTTTGTTGTTTTGACCTTGAGTTGAATTTTGGGGGCAAATTTCCTTTAAGGGGTAGAGTTGTGAGACCTTGTCTCGTTTTCTTTTTTGGCATTTTCGGACGCGCGTTCCATGTTTTCATTTGAGCATGTTTTTATTACTTGTGATGCATGATTGGGCTTAGATATGCATGCGGGTAGGTTCCCGGGGATGTGGGCCGTTGTGGTGCAAATTTTGAAAATTTTCAAAAAAAAATATTTTGGAGACCTATAAATATCAAGAGTTAGATATTTTCGAAAGATATTTTTCAAAACTTCTCCAACAAGCTTCCTATTTTTTCTCTGCCTTCTCTCTAACTTGTCGGGGGCCCAGGCAAATTTTCGATGATCAGACTGCCGATCCTCGTTATTGGCATCGTGGTCTACTCATTCCATTCTGACGAAGCTCGATTTTGCACATGGATCGAGACGTCGAGTTTTGAACTCACCGAAGTAGAATTTTAGACCTGTATGTTTTATAAGGGTGCTACCTGTAATCTAATGTGTTTTTACCGATCGGATTGTTGTAGATCTAATTTTCTATAAAAGATGAATTTTGGGTTTAAAATCGATTTTATGTCGATTTCGGTGGATGAAATCGTGTTTTGAGGGTTTCTTTCGAGGGTTTGGTGTTTGGCTTGGGCGTGTGTATGCACAAGGGTGTTGTGTGGGTGTTTTGAGGCTTCGATTGAAGATTTGGAGGGTTGAAATCGTGTCTTAAAAATAGTTCCCGAGGGTGGTCAGTCGACTGGACCTTGAAGGTCAGTCAACTGGATCGTTGCTCTTAGGGGCCAGTCGACTGGGATTTGCGGGCCAGTCGACTGGAAAGGTTCTGGTTTGGGTCCAGTCGACTGGACCTGGTGGTCAGTCGACTGGTTTGTTGCTGGTTTGGGTTTTTGGGTTATCTCAAGAGTTTTCAATCGACTAGGGGTGAGATCCAATCGACTAGGACCCTGTGAAGGCTGTTGCTGTGATTTTGTTTGTTTTGTAGTTTGGTTTTTGTTTTCGACTGGCATCTTATGATATTCAATTGATTAATTTATGAGATTAGTCGATTCAAATATCTGTGGATTCCTTTTTGAGTTCGGTTGGTTGTGTGGTAGTTTGGGGGTCGTGTTGCGGCCTCGGGTGTTTCGTTTAGATGTCGTCCTTAGGTTGACGTGCATGGTTAGATTTTTGGAGATGTGGCATGGTTGTATGCGTGTTGTTTATGTTTGGGACGTGTAGGTTCGTGGTTCAATTTTAAGGCTTGGTTCTGGTAAGAATCGGTCGTAGGGAGGTTCAGATGTTGATCTTCAGACTAGATGTTAGTTGTCTCGGTGTGTAGATGGGTCCCAGTTTGTGGATGGGTCGTTCGGGTATCGGATGACGGGTGTGTGGCATGTGATGTCATGTCGGGTTTTATGGCGGGTGATGTCTCTATTTGAGGTTATGTGGCTATGTGCGCTTATAGCCGGCTTTATGCATTTATTACTGTGGTTTGTTATGCATGAATTATGTAAGTGGATTATATGTTTTGGTATCGTTACGTGCACCGTAGTTGCATGCTTTAAAACTCAGAAGTTTTGTAGGCAAGATTATGTGGAATATGCGGAACAGATGCATATGGTATATGTTGCATGGGTTGCAAGTATTCTATGAGTCGCGTGTGTAACATGTGACGTGGTTTGTGTAACGTAGTGAAAGTACGTGGCTTTATGCATTTAAATCCTGATTAGGTTATGCATAGGTATGTTCGGTGTTATTCCGTGATGTTTAGTGTTATCCCGTAATATGCAATTTTATCCCGTAGTGTGTGGTCTTATCTCGCGGTATATGGTCTTATCCCGTGGTTTACGATTTTATCCCGTGGAATAATCCGTGGTCGGCGGTTCCATCCCGTGGCTTAAGGTGAAGTATGCAGTTTTACCCCATGGTTTGGTCTATGGTTTTATCCTATAGTATACAGTTTTATCCCGAAAATGTATGTTTTTGTTCGGATCTTTGTCTCAGTGTTAGGACTGTGGTTGCAGCGTGTGAGGGCCGATTGTTAAATCTGTGCTTGCGGCATGTGAGGGTTGGTGGTATGTGTCATGGATTGCATGTACTGCATTGTGCGACGGATAGACTAGTTTTCAAATTATTTTTAAGAGTCGTGTGAATCGCGATCTAAAAATCGTTTTCAAATTATTTTCAAGGCTCCTGTGAGTGAGTCAAAACATGATTTGTATCATCGCTTTCCCGTTTGCATGTGAAAAATACTTTCAAGACTTGAAAGAGAGTCTCAACCTGCACTTCGATTTCTTAGCATGTTTTGGTCATACTGCATGCATGTCTAGTTTCTGCTGAGCTTTGGCTCATAGTATGGGATTTGCTTTTCTTCAGGTACCAGTCACGCAGGTTGATCTTGAGGTGCTAGAGAGGTGGAAGAACTATAGTCTTCCTTTTTGTTTATATCTGTATCATGTATGCTTAATACATGTTTCTCGGTGTTGGAGCCTTGTAATGTTTTCCATTTGGCATTTATATACAATGCATGTATGTTTATTTTGAGAGTGTATTCTCAGGTTGGGTGTTATGGTTGATTGTTTATGGGTGTTTCACGTGGTCTGGAGTTTAGGGCGTGACAATTTGATATCAGAACTCTGGGTTCGAATACCTAAGAGCTGTGCGAAGAGTTTACATCACCATATGAGGTTGATTGCGTGTGTTTGACTGCATGTGTTTACATTCTTTGATAACATATACGTGTTAGCATGTTAGGCATTAGGATGATGCGTATATGTGAGGATGGAGGTTGAACTGTGGGATTGATTAGTCCTGCCTTTGGGCGTTTGGATTAACAAACTTGGGAGCCAAGTTAAAAATGCGTTTAGCTGATATGATTTTTAGTAGGAAATCTGAGTAGGTTATCCAGATTGACGTGTCATTCTTATTGGTTCTCCTCGGTATATGGGCTTGGTTTAGCATGAACCTATGTGGCTGTGTTAGCATGCTAGGTGTTTAGCGTTTATGTTCATGCGATGTGCTGCGTCTTATGTATTGTTTTGCTTTCATATAAACGTGATGTCAGCGAGGAGAGGGCGAGGCCGTGGTCGAGGCTGTGGCCATGCTGTTGGCCAAGGAGATATTCCTATCCCTGATGCTGGGGATGCAAATGCTCCCCTGGGACCGATGGACGCGGAGGAGCTGTTGTGTGTGCTGGCGGGTTCTATCCAGCAGTTGGTTAGAGGTGAGATTGTTAGGGAGAGAGAGGGAGTACCTGAGGCCAAAGCTACAGTAGCGATGCTGGAGTTCAGGCGCATGGATCCGCCTACCTTTGTTGGAGATCCTAATCCTATTGTGGTGACAGAGTGGCTGGAGTTGGTGACTTAGATCCTAGACACATTGCAGATTGAGGAGGTCGAGTTGCGAGTTTCTTTTGCTACCTTTCAGCTGAGGGGTGCTGCTCATGCATGGTGGAAGTATGCCAGGACCATTGCGGGAGTCACATGGGCAGCCTTTACAGGTGTGTTTCTGAAGAAATACTTCCCAACGTCGAAGCGGGACTTATACAGGGAGGAGTTCTACACTCTTACCCAGGGGGCTATGGACGTCATGCAGTACGAGGCCAAGTTTACATGTTTATCCCAGTTTGCACCGGAGTTAGTGAGCTTAGACGAGCTGCGATCGATGAGGTTCAAGCGGAGCTTGAGGCCAGTGATCAGGGAGTGTGTGGTCGCGATGGGACTTCGGGTGTTCACAAAGCTAGTGGAGGCAGCAACGAGGGTAGAGAACACTATGATAGAGATTCGAGCTTCCAGGGAGGCCCGGACACCATAGGGTGGGACAGAGGTGCAGACGGGTGGGCATTCCAGTAAGAGGCAGAGGTCCTCTGGTCCTAGCTTTCACCCATCTGGGTTACCACAGCAGTTTTCTGCACCAGCACCTTCTGTGGCTTCGTCGGGGAGGCTAGAGTTGAGGGTGGTCAGATGTTATTGATGTGGAGAGCCGGGGCATCGTGTTCTAGATTGCCCGCAGCTGAGATAGTATCGAGACCCACAGTTGAGGCAGTCTTAGAGCTCTGTACCAGATCAGTCGCAAGGGACGAAGCTGTCGATTTGCTATAGATGTGGTCAGACGGGGCATATCTGCAGGACTTGTCCCCATAGAGAGGGTATGCTGAGTATAGTGGGCACACCAGCGAGCTCGTATGTGTAGGAGCGACAGTAGTACCCTGCGGTTCAGGCTTCCCTGATGACAGGTGGGAGTACGTCAGTTTAGTCGGTACGGCAGCTAACAGTGCCAGGTTATGGTAGACAGGACAGAGTGTGATTGCCCCGACCGTATTCTCTCATTGCTCCCAGTTCTTCTAGGGCACCGGTCGTGCCGGATGATGCAGATATGCCTTCAGCGAGCAGAGGTATTTTCTGAGTATGTAAGCCTTGGGCTTGTTCCTTTGTTGCATTTGTTTGGGAGTTAGTGATGGATTCCGTGGGTGGTGTGCTGTGTTGAGGCAGCGGTTGGTGATGATGTGAGGTTGGGTGAGTTGTAGATCCCGTGTCTTTGATATAGTTGGTCATTATTTAGGATGCCTGACCTTGTTTGACTATATCATAGGAATGGTATGGCTGACCATCTCGTATGCCTAAGTCGATTGCGATCGACGGTTTGTTGTTTTGACCTTGAGTTGAATTTTGGGGGCAAAATTCCTTTAAGGGGATAGAGTTGTAAAACCTTGACTCGTTTTCTTTTCTGACATTTTTGGACACTCGTTCCATGTTTTCATTTGAGCATGTTTTTGTTGCTTATGATGCATGATTTGGCTTAGATATGCATGCGGGTAGGTTCCCGAGGCTGCGGGCCGTTGTGGTGCAAATTTTGAAAATTTTCAAAAAAATATATTTTGAAGGCCTATAAATATCTGGAGTTAGATATTTTTGAAAGATATTTTCTAAAACTTCTCCAACAAGTTTCCTATTTTTTCTCTGCCCGAGGATCGATTTTTGACGATCAGACTGTCGATCCTTGTTATTGGCATCGTGGTCTACGCGTTCATCCGGACAAAATTCCATTTCGACGAAGCTCGATTTTGCACATGGATCGAGACGTTGAGTTTTGAACTCACCGAAGTAGAATTTTAGACCTGTATGTTTTATAAGGGTGCTACGTGTAATCTGATGTGTTTTTACTGATCGGATTATTGTAGATCTGATTTTCTATAAAAGTTGAATTTTGGGTTTAAAATCAATTTTATGTCGATTTCGGTCGATGAAATCATGTTTTGAGGGTTTCTTTTGAGGGTTTGGTGTTTGGCTTGCGAGTGTGTATGTCCGAGGGTGTTGTGTGGGTGTTTCGAGGCTTCGATTCAAGATTTAGAGGGTTGAAATCGTGGCTTAAAAACTGTTCCCGAGAGTGGTCAGTCGACTGGACCTCGAAGGTCAGTCGACTAAATCGTTGTTCTTAGGGACCAGTCGATTGGGCTTTAGGGGCCAGTCGACTGGAAAGGATCTGGTTTGGGTCCAATCATTGGACCTGGTGGTTAGTCGACTGGTTTGTTGCTGGTTTGGGTTTTTGGGTTATCCCGAGAGTTTTCAGTTGACTGGGGTGAGATCCAGTTGACTGGGGCCCTGTATGGGCTGTTGCTGTGGTTTTGGTTATTTTGTAGTTTGGTTTTGGTTTCTGACTGGCGTCTTATGGTATTCAATTGATTAATTTATAGGATTAGTCAATTCAAATACCTGTGGATTTCCTTTGGTATTCGGTTAGTTGTGTGGTGTTTTGTGGATCGTGTTGTGGCCTCGGGTGTTTCGTTTAGATGTCGTCCTTAAGTTGACGTGCATGGTTAGATTTTGGGAGTTGTGGCATGGTTGTGTGCGTGTTGGTTATATTTGGGACGTGTAGGTTCGTGGTTCGATTTTAAGGTTTGGTTCTAGTAAGAATCAGTCGGAGGGAGGTTCAGGTGTTGATCTCCGGACTAGAAATTGGGTGTCCCGGTGTGTGGACGGGTCCCGGTTTGTGGATGGGTCGTTCGAGTATTGGATGACGGGTGTGGCATGTGATGTTGTCTAAGGTTTTGTGGCGGGTGATGTCTCGGTTTGAGATTATATAGCTATGTGCGCTTATAGATGGCTTTATGCATTTATAACTGTGGTTTATTATGCATGGATTATGTAAGTGGATTACATGTTTTGGTATCGTTACATGCACCGTAGTTGCATGCTTTAAGTCTCAGAAGTCTTGTAGGCATGGTTATGTGGAATATGCGAAACAGATGCATATGGTATATGTTGCATGGGTTGCAAGTATTCTATGAGTCGCGTGTGTAACATGTGACGTGGTTTGTGTAACGTAGTGAAAGTACGTGACTTTATGCATTTAAATCCTGATTAGGTTACGCATAGGTATGTTCAGTGTTATTCCGTGATGTTCGGTGTTATCCCGTAATATGCGGTTTTATCCCGTGGTGTGCGGTCCTATCCCGCAGTATACGGTCTTATCTCGTGGTTTACGATTTTATCCCATAGTATAATCCGTGGTCGGCCGTTCCATCCCGTGGCTTACGATAAAGTATGCGATTTTACCCCTTGGTTTGGTCTATGGTTTTATCCCGTAGTATACGATTTTATCCCAGGAATGTATGTTTATTTTTGGATATTTGTCTCAGTGTTAGGACTGTGATTGCGGCGTGTGAGGGTCGATTGTTAAATATGTGGCTGCTGCGTGTGAGGGCCGGTGGTATGTGTCATGGATTGCATGTACTGCATTGTGGGATGGGACGGATATACCAGTTTTCAAATTATTTTTAAGAGTCGTGTAAATCGCAATCTAAAAATCATTTTCAAATTATTTTTAAGGCTCATGTGAGTGAGTCAAAATATGGTTTGTATCCTCGCTTTCCCGTTTGTATGTGAAAACTATTTTCAAGGCTTGATAGAGTCTAAACCTGCACTTCGATTTCCTAGTATGTTTTGTTTATACTGCATGCATGTCTAGTTTCTGCTGAGCTTTGGCTCATGATGTGGGATTTGCTTTTCTTCAGGTACCAGTCACGCAGGTTGATCTTGAGGTGCTAGAGAGGTTGAAAAGCTGCAGTCTTTTTTTTTTGTTTCTATCTGTATCATGTATACTTAATACATGTTTCTCGGCGTTGGAGCCTTGTAATGTTTTTCATTTAGCGTTTATATACAATGTATGTATGTTTATTTTGAGAGTATATTCTTGGGCTGGGTGTTGTGGTTGATTGTTTATGAGTGTTTCACGTGGCCTGGAGTTTGGGGCCTGACATAAAACATACATTTTCCCCCAATTTCTTCCAGATTTGAATCTATTGCAAGTTCAACATTTTGATTCGGCTCAAGAAATGTACAGATCTACAACAAATAATTAATGTTTGATCAAGAAAAATATTAAGAAATAAAAAAAAATTGAGATTCTAATACATTGGCTCTTCTAACTATGATATAAGATAAATACGAATACATATATTTATACATATAAAATATACCTTTTTTCCAACTTCTTTCACATTTAAATCCATTGCAAGTTCTACACCTTACTTCCTTAAGAATTGTGCAGATCTAAAACAAAGAAACGTTAGACCAAGAAAAGAATTTAGAAGGGAAAAAAAAGAAAATCTAAAAAAATTAAGAATTAATATACAAAAAATGACTTACTTCTTCACTTGAATACAGAGTAAGAGAGAGAGAGAGAGAAGATTTCTAGACATTAAATTTCAAATTCCATTTTGAAAGAGAAGATTTCAAATAAATTTCAGATTTGCTGGAAACAGAGGGTAAAGATGAGAGAGAGAGAAGAGGTAAAGTGGAGAGAGAGATAGAGAGTACGAAAAAGTTAGAAAGAGAGAATGAGAATAAAATTCGTCAGGAACAAACGGAACAAACAAAAAATAGATTTGGCGGGAAAATAAACTTTTAGTAGTTTTGGGGTGGGAGAGTAGGTTTAAGTGGAATGCTTAGTCAACAACAAGTATCAAATTTTAATTGATTATGGGTACCAACTGGCTGGACAGGTTGGTACCCTATCTCCACGTAAAAACTTCTCCTCATTCTTGCCTATAAAATGCCCCTACATCCACCATTTCAGACACAAACCGAGCCTTAAGAGAATTGAAAGGAGCAAAGAGATCTAAACATTAGAAGCTGAGAAAGGAAAATTAAGCAGCAGAAGCATTGTGACAAAGAGGAAGCTTACGTAAACAGAAGCAGCTGAGGCGAATGAGGAAGAGGCGCGGCACCCGCGCTGAGTACCTGCCACCACTGCCCCTCCACCCCATCCCCAACGCCAGCGTCGGCACCACCCTCACCACTCACAGTCTCCGGCAACTCCAATCCTGACCACCCGTCTCTCTCTCTCTCTCTCTCTCTCTCTCTCTCTCTCTCATCACACGCCACCACCTAACCACCACAACACTACCACCACCAGCTCCACATGCCGCCACCACGCCCATGCATGCCATACCACAACCACCACTAAGCATCCACGGCTACCTCTCACCACGCCCCCACCGTAGCACCACCATGCACAACCACCTAAATCCCCACCTCCTCAGCCACCTAACACCTCCCCAACACCACCCCAGACCACCACGGCAACTCTTGAACCACCTCAAAGCCGCCACCAATAGGACCCTCTATTTGAGTTTAGAAATCGATTTTACCGAGCCACTTTCAGCCACCCGCCATCGCCACCACAGATCTAAAAATTTGTCGCCATAAGTTCAGTTAACACCGCCCCACGATCAACTTTGCATTGTGGCAAATGACCAACAAAACAAACGTCCGAATTGCTCAAATGGAGACGCCAAACTTTGACGGAAAAACCGAGCTTAAGCTCCCTAAACCCACGCCCTCTCTTTTCGTTGTGCATGCGTTCATGCATAAATTTGTTGTCTGTGATGTTCGTTTGGTTACATTTATTTCCCTTATCAGATTCTATTGAATTTTAATAAAAATAAAATTTATATAAAAAGCTTAAAATATTTTAGGGTAAATTATACTAACTTCCCCTAAAATTTCGATCAAATACAATTAAACGCACATGTTTGGAATAAAAGGTGTTAATAGAAAATTTTAAATGACAAAAATACCCTCATATATTTTAAACGGCGTTCTCTCCGACGAATC
>JAOTRH010145742.1:0-13554 GCA_034768845.1 Heliamphora exappendiculata | reverse complement strand
ATTCAATTCTTAATCAATTACATAACCATATGATTAAGCCTATTATTCTTTCCATCGAAATCCTGTCAAGACTTCCATTTTTTTTAACTTTTCAATGACTAAAATTCTTACCGAAGATCCTACATACACTTATATATGTATATACTATTAGATTAACATTTAATTAAAATTAATCTTATAATTAAATTTTATGCATCAAAAAAATATAAAAAAAGTCACTTAATAAATAAAACTAGAGGTTGGATCTCACATGTTAACGATTGACACCGATGAATAAAAAGAACAATGTACCAAGAATATGCATGTAAAGTTTCGCAACGATCGGACTACATTTACTATTCGATCAATACGGGAAACATAAAATGTTCATCTTCGCCAAAATTCCACTAGGCGCTAACAATGTTGAGCCGCAGCCACTTCTCAATTTTTTTCTTTCATCCACCGAATGCCTCATGTGGGGATTTATATAGGTAGGTTTACATTAGCTATTATCAAAACAAATAGAATTCTAATAGGATTGTAAAAATATTAGAATTCTAAGAATAATATCTATATTAGGATTCTAAAAATAATATCTATAGAAAATTAGTTTTAGGTCTTTAACGTAGCTAGCGGCGTTTTTTTTTTTTATCCACCAACAAAATCTTTAACGCACGAGCTCCAGTTTTAACGCATAAGGTCCAATTGGACTATAAAACATATAAATTTATCTGTGTATTTTTAAAATATATATAAAGTACATAGATAAATTTATCTGTCTTACATAAATAAACATACAAATAAATTTATCTGTGTACTTTATACGTGTTTTGAAAGGTACAAAGATAAATTTATCTGTTTTGCATAAATAAGCAGACAGATAAATTTATCTGTGTGTTTTATACGTGCTTTGAAAATGCATGCTGTTCTTCATATAGATAAAGTTATTTGTCTGCTTATGTATACAATATAGATAAATTTATCTGTGTATTTGATACATGCTTTGAAAGGCACGCTGTTATTTATACAGATAAATTTATCTGTCTGCTTATGTATCCAAGATAAATAATGCACAGATAAATTTATCTGTGTTAAGAATACAGATAGATTTATCTGTATTGCATAAAATAAGTTACAGATAAATTTATCTGTATGCATTACATATAAATTTATCTGTTTGTATTAAATTTATCTGTATTGTAGGCAATTGGACCTCGTGTATTAAAATTTTTGTTTGTGGACTTTGCACGTTAAAACTTATTTTTTTGAACCTTTCACTGAAAGTCCCTTTTTTTAATTAGTACAATTACCATTTTAACCATTTAACTGTTTGATAAAATAATATTGATTTGAAAAGTAATACAATGCAATGAAGATGCGGTATATACCTTTGATTCCTGTTTCAAGATAGCGATAATTCATTACTTTATCACAACTTAAGGTAATTAGCGAATATCATTTGCTTCTTTCTTTATTCCAATTAAAACTCTATTTTTACTATTTATTTTTTTAAAGAAAAAACTTATTATCAAATTACGTTAATATTTATTTATTTTATTTAATATAAAATATCTAGTCTAATCAAATCCGTTATTTATTTGAAAATATATTCAAATAGTAACATATCAAAATATTCAAATACTTGGGTTCAATTTTACCGTTATTTGATCAAATAATATATATATGTTCTAATTTTTTTATTTTTTTATTTTCTCTCATCTTTCAACATATTTATTATTTTTTATTCAAGATTTAATATTTAATAGCATTAAAACTATTACTTATTTCAACCTATCTTCCAACAATAACATACTAAAATATTACGGTAATCGAGTCGAATTACATAGTCGATCTTATCAATCAACTACTTGTATATATATATATATATTAGAGGGGATAAATTTCTCTAATAAAGATAAAGCCATATCTCTTTAAAGAGATAAGATGACATCAAAAGATATGATATGATAAATTTTTTTATAATTCAAAATAATAATTAGAATTCTTGATGAAAAAAGACTATTGTCCTATAAATAAAGATCGAACTCTACGGGTAAAGGGACGCAATCATATGTCCATACAAAAATTATATTATTATTCACTATGATTGTGACTAACTTAAGTATCGGAGTGCCTCCGGCCGATCAATACCGGTCGGGGCGCTAACGGTCTCTCTTTTTGTAGGATTCTAGAATTCTCGAATACTTGACTAGTCTTCTTCGTTGGAAATATTCATCATCGCATGAAGGTACGATTATCTACACATACAATTTAGCGTCGTCTATGAGAACGAAAAAGTAAAAACAAATAAGTCGATCATGCCGAGGAGTTTATCAAAAAGTCCTCGATGATAGATAGGATTATCAACACCAATAATAATCAAAGCATCAAATGCATCACAAGGAGACAAAAGCAAAAACCAATGATCCTAATTTGATATTTGGTGGCCATGAGAGAAAATCAATTCAACTGAGCAGTAGTGGATCAAGCAGCGGCGAAACAGTGCGTCGACGAGGAAGAAACAGTTTACTTTTCATGCATGAATCGGAGGTCATACGAAGCCTGATCGTCATGAAATTTTAAAGGCAAACTCTCAGCGCATGATTCTTGTTAACCAACGATATCGTTTGTCAACCAGTGAAATCTAAACTTGGTTTAATTTATTTGGCTTTACTAAATATTTGAAGAAAACAACCTATTTTTGCCCATAGATCGGAAGCCAACGAAGTTCGATCATCATGAAATTTAAGGGGCATATTCTCGACACTTTATTCTTGTTAACCAACAGTATCGTTTGTAAACCGATGAAATCTAAACTTGGTTTAATTTATCTGGCTCTACTAAATATTTAAAGAAAACAACCTATTTTTGCCCATTGATCGGAAGCCAAATGAAATTCGATCATCATTAAATTTGAGGAGCATACTCTCAACACTTCATTTTTGTTAACCAACTGTATCGTTTGTCAACCGGTGAAATCTAAATTTGGTTTAATTTATTTTGCTCTACTAAATATTTGGAGGAACAATGCCAAGACCATCAGCCAAGGCCTCCAAACTTTGATATTCTCAATAATTAAAAAGCAGGAAGCATATTAGCAAAAATCAGAGGCAGGGAAAGTAAGAACAGCTACATTCTTGCCACAACAAACCCCCGTGGGGATCAAAATAAAAGGGAAGCATCACTTTTCTCATCTCTCCCTCTCTAATATTTTTTTTATCCGTATATTATTTAGAACATGCATGCCATATATTTGTATATCTAATATTTTTTAATCACTCTCTTTACACATGTGCCTTCTCTTAAGCAATCTCAAAATTCACAGTATTATCTTTACCAGTAGCAGATACAACAGCAACTTATGAAACAAAAATATCATCAGCATGGAAGTCTCCCGATTGCACATATACAACTTCACTTGCAGCTACAATAGTCGCAGCAACAACAGAACTTAATACAGTCTACTCAATTGCAATATTTTTCTCAGCAATCTGTTATACAGCCTTCTGTCATGCAACAAGCTTCATTATCTAGCCTTTAACAAAACTTGCAGTCTTCTATTCAACAGTCAACACAATCTACGCTCCAGCAAAATTTACAGTCAGTCATCAGGCAACAGCACCACCAGAGCAACAAAGCAATATGTTTTTCTTCTCTCCCAGCAGTGATGGAAAAATATGGACTCCTTGGAGCGATTGGAGCCGCTATTATATCTAGACATAGAAAGAAGCACATAGACGAGAGAGACACACGTTCAAGAAGTCTGCGTTTATACGACAATATCGAGAATTATCCCCTTGTATGGAAGTTCATCCCATACTCGGGAAAAAATAGCCTAAGAGGCTAGGTTCGACGTCTATCCGAATATAATTATCCTCTTGTATGGAAGTTCATTCCATACTCAGGAAGAAATAGCCTAGGAGGCTAAGTTCGACGTCTATCCGAACATAATTATCCCCTTGTATGGAAGTTCATCCCATACTCGCGAAGAAATAGCCTAAGAGGCTAAATTCGAAATCTATCCGAACAACATTAGCCCCTTGTATGGAAGTTCATTCTATACTCGGGAAGAAATAGTCTAAAAGGCTAAGTTCGACGTCTATCCGAACATAATTATTCCTTTGTATTGAAGATCATCCCATACTCGAGAAGAAATAGCCTAGGAGGCTAACTTCGAAGTCTATCCGAACAGCATTAGCCCCTTATTTAAAAGTTCATCCCATACTCGGGAAGAAATAGCCTAAAAGGCTAAGTTCGAAATCTATCCAAACAAAATTATCCCATCGTATAGAAATTCATCCCATACTCGGGAAGAAATAGTCTAAAAGGTTAAGTTTGAAATTTATCAGAACAGTTCAAAATATATCCGAACAATTTGAAGTCCATTAAACAAAACTTCCACTCCTTCTTACTATAATAAAAGAAAGTAGAAGCTGGGGGGCAATTGGAGAGAATAAATTTTCTCAATAAAGATAAAGTCACATCTCTTTAAAGAGATAAGATGACATCAAAAGATGTGATATGATAAATTTTTTAATAACTTAAAATAATAATTAGAATCCTTGATGAAAATGACTCTTGTCTTATAAATAAAGACCGAACTCTACGGGTAAAAGGACGCAATTATATATCCATACAAGAATTATATTATTTTTCACCATGATTGTGGCTAATTTAAGTATTAAAGTGCCCCCGGCCGGTCAACACCGGTCGGGGCGCTAACGGTGCTCTCTTTTTGTAGGATTCTAAAATTTTCGAATGCTTGATTAGTCTTTTTCGTTGAAAATATTCATTATCGCGTGGAGGTACGATTTTTTATCCCTACACACACACACACACACACACACACACACACACACACATATATATATATATATATATACATTTTTTTCATAATTAAAAGCTTATCTGATTGAATCAAATAAAATAAGATGCACCATAGCAATTGTGACTGCATGCATGACACTAGATTATGAGCCTTTCGAACTTCTCGTAACCCATTTCTGTAACTTGTTTTCATCGTCTTCCTTCATTTTCTTTTTCTTTTATTTGTTTTTCCTAATTCTGTTATGTCTCTCTCTCTCTCTCTCCTCTCTTCTATTAACATATTAATCTCTATATATTTTTCCTTCTCCACAAAATAATAAGCTAGTTTCTTTATAAAGATTTTTGAAGAATTTAATATTAAATTACCACAATTAATCGTGTAATTATAACAAAATTTATTTTATAACCATTATAATATTAAAATAAGTTATTAGTAATATGATTATTTTATAACATGAATAGGTTATTTCATAGCCTATTTAAACTTTATAACTAATGACATAAAATTATCACAATAATAAATAATAGGTAAATATATATTTAATTTTTATTAAAACTCTCCAACACTTATATATGCAATTTCTAGATATAAAAGCATTAAGAAAATATGTTAGAATTTGAAATTAAAGATAATCTTAACCGAAACATGTGCATCTTTTAGAGGTGTTCCACTGCATGCATGGAATGCGAAAACCTTCTCGCATATTGGCTGCCAATGGGGGGAAGTCTTTGGTGTTGATGCGAGAACCAACAGTCGTAAAGACATCGAGGTTGGGAGGGTTCTCATCTCTACATCCTTGAAGGAACGAATTAATAAATGGTGTCAATTGAAAGTCGGTAAATTTCTATACCCCATTAGATGTTGCGAGCAGGAAATCCAACACATATATGTGGGGAAAAATACCATCCAAGGATGCATGCAAAGTGCAAACAGACAATGAGGTCCCCAATAGTTCTTTAGTGCCTAAGTGCAGCATCCTTGGGTCTCCTATTGGTAGGGATGGCAATCCTTAGATGCTCCCATGGAAGCACTGGATGCTAGCCAAAAGGAAGCTCTGGATGAGCTGGCAATGGTAAGTCAAGTGGATGAGTATCTTTCAGGAGCTCTTCTCGAGTTTTCAATTTCTTGCATGGAAGTGGGTCTGGCTAACAAAGGAGGAACAGAAGTCTATGAGGAGCTGGAATAAAATAGTGGCTAGCTCAAAACTAAGCCCATAAAAGCCATAGGTAATGAGGACATCTCAGGTGAAGGAACCAATGAGAAGTTGGGGTTGGTAAGCATTATGGCTGAAACGTCTTTTGGGTCTGACCATTTAAAGTCTGTGGATAGCATAGATTTGGCAAAGTTTAGTAGAGTGGTAGCAGGATAGGCAGGTAGAGATAGCCTCGAAGAGGAAAGTCTGGCTGCTAAAGCTGCTGTTGTGAAAAAGCATCCAAATGGAACAGTTTCTGAGGTGGAGGAGGCTGAGGAAGTTGAGCATGCACATCCTCGAGATAAGGAGACAAGCCCAGACAATGCTATGGAAGGAAACCTAAAGGCCATGCCTATGATGGAAGGCGAGAAGAAAAAGAAGAAGATGCTTCAGGAGTTGGGTGTTGTCAGTCTAAAACCAAAAGTAAAAAGGGCAACAGATCTAAGAAGAAACCAAAAAAAAGCTATGAGGGGAGCACAGGGATGGTGGATCACACCTCTCTGTTTACCCAAGATTTCGTTAATAGGAACATGGCTATCCAAAGAGAAGCTACACTAGTGTTAGAGACCAACAAACTCATAGGCATCAATTTCAACGGCAAATAGGAGGTTGTCTTGAAGAGATTGATTGATCTAGAGGGGGTTGACAAAGAAATATGAAAATCCTAACATGGAATGTTTGGGGGCTGGGGAGGAGAGAAAAGAGAAGGATGATAAGGAAGATCACCTCAAGCAGACAAATTCAGTTCTTGATGTTATAAGAGACTAAATGGGAGGATGCAGATATAGTAAAGATCCGATCCATATGGGATAGCTCTGATTGTCAATGGGTAGCAGCTGAGGCTAGAGGTAGATCTAAAGGGCGGATGGTTAGTGTATGGGACACTAGCTTTTTCACTTTGCATCAATAATTCCGAGCCCCACTTCATCATACTGCAAGGAACTCTATATAATGGCTTCAATTGCATCATAGGTAATATCTATGGTCCTTGCTCTGAAGTTGAGAGGACAGCTCTATGGGGAACCTTTAAAGACCTAGGGGGTGTTTTGATTGACCCGTGGTGTCTAGGGGGAGACTTCAACGAGATTACAACCATATCAGAAAAGACAGGCTGTAGGAGGGCGAATAAGGGCATGAAGGAATTTAACAATTGGATTGAAGACTTGAACTTAATGGATCTACCTCTTCACGGGAGGGCTTTCACATGGACCAACCTTTAAGAATCCCCCACTTGGAGTATGATTGATAGGTTTTTAATTAGCAACGAGTGGGAAGATCAGTACCGGCTTCAACAGTGGGGATTGCCAAGATTTTTGTCCGATCATTATCCACTTCTTCTCTCTAATGAGATACTTGACTGGGGCCCCAAACCTTTTAGGGTCTTAAATGCATGGCTGAGCTGCCCTTCTCTCAAAACGCTTGTTCAAGAATGCTGGTCCTTAAACCAAGATACATGATGGAAATGGTATAACCGTTTAGCAAATTAAAGAACCTTAAAATTAGACTTAAGGAGTGGAATGTCCAGGTGTTTGGGAATGTTGATGACCTCTTGAAGTCTGCAGTAGAGGAGATTGCCAAGCTTGATACACTGGAAGAGAAGGGAGATATTCATGGCTCTCAGAATAAATCTAAGAGAGAGTTGACAGCAAAATTATAGCAACTACATCGAAGAGCTAAAAGCATGTGAAAACAGAAATCTAGGGTGAACTGGCTCAGACTGGGTGATAAGAATACATCCTTTTTCCATGCAGTGGCCAATAATAGATCCAAGAGGAATCACATAGGATAGATTGTCCAAGAGGGCAGGATCTTGTCAATGTCTACTGATATAAGGGAAGGGACAATGAAGTACTTCTCTCAAGTTGAAGACATCTCAAGGCCTTTGCTTGAATGTGAGTTACTAAGAGCCCTACGAGAAGATTCAAGTAAGAATCTAGAAGCACCTTTCACCGAAATGCAGATCATGTAGGCTGTTAGAAGTTGTGGCTCTGGTAAAGCCCCAGGGCTTAATGATTTAAATTTTAAGTTCGTAAAAAGTTTTTGAAAAGTCATGAAGCAGGATATCGTGAACTTCATGAAAGAGTTTCACTCTAATGGGAAGATCCTAAAAAGCCTAAACACTGCTTTTATTACTTTAATTCCAAAAGTGGACAATCTTCAGTCTTTCAAGGATTTTAGACCTATAAGTCTAGTGGGATCCATGTATAAGATCTTAGTTAATGTGCTAGCCAAGAGATTTAAACTAGTCATGTGTCAACTGGTGGATGAATGCCAACCTGCATTCATATCAGGTAGGCAAATTCTAGATGGGATCCTCATTGCCAATAAAATCCTTGATGAATGGAAGAAAAAGAGGAAAAGAGGGATCATTTTAAAACTTGATTTTGCAAAGGCATATGATAAGGTTAACTGGTGCTATCTCCTAAAGATCATGAATTTAATGGGTTTTGGGAATAAATGGTGTGGATGGATCAAGGAATGTTTGTCAACAACTTCAGTAGCTATCTTAATCAATGGCCCCCCACATATTTGATTAAGATGGAGAGAGGTCTTTGGCAAGCTGACTCACTGTCCCCTTTTCTATTTAATCTAGCTGCTGAGGGCCTCAATGCAATGCTGTCGAAAGATAAAAGCTTGAATCTGGTCCATAGTATGAACTTTGGGGAGTAAGGCCCAAATCTAACTCACCTATAATTTGCGGACGACACCATCTTGTTCTCAAAACCTGACACTCAAGGAATTAGATGCATAAAAAGAATATTCAGAGGCTTTGAGTTGGTGGTTGGGCTAAAAATTAACTTTAATAAAAGTTTGGTGTATGGTGTTGGGGTGCCTAAGGAGGATCTAGTTAGGGTGGCTTCTATCCTTAAATGCAAGATGAGAAAGCTGCCTATGAAGTACCTAGGTCTCTAAGTGGGTATGAATCCTAGGCTTTGCAAAGGCTGGCAACCACTAGTGGATAAGATGAAGTTAAAGCTTGCACCATGGAAAAGAAGGTCTCTGTCCAGAGCAGGGAGATTGCAGCTCATCAAAGCATCATTAAGTAATGTACCCATCTTTTATTTGTCCTTATATAAGATGCCTATTGGTGTTGCCAATCAATTTGAAAAAATCCAAAGAAGAATCCTCTAGGGAGATGATGAAACCAATAGAAAAATGCATCTGGTGGGCTAGAGAAGTGTCATACAACACAAGGAGTATGGAGGCTTAGGAGTAGCTGATCTTAAGGCAAAAAATCTGGCTTTGCTCTTTAAATGGTGGTGGAGGTTTGCAGTAGAAAAAGATAGCCTATGGAGGCCGCTTATCTACTCTCGACATTATATTAACTCCCTATTATAGATTCCATCTCCCATCTCAGGTGCCAACAGAACCTCAGTGTGGGAATCCATTTCTAGAATTGGTACTCACAATCCGAAGGCCTTAGAGTCCTTTTATTCAAACTGGAGTTTGAGTCTGGGTAATGGGGCAGGTGTTAGTTTTTGGGAGAATATTTGGGTGGGCATCCTACCTCTTGAACTGGCTTTTTCCAGAATGTTTATTCTATCCACACAAAAGGAAGCCACAGTCCAAGACATCTGTTGTGCAGTACAAGATGAGCTTGGTTGGAGGCTAATGTTTAGAAGAAATTTATTTGTTTGGGAAACCAAAAATTTAAATCATTTGTTGGAAGTCATCAATAGCACTCTTCCCAAGCAGGATCACCAGGATACACTTAAGTGGAAAGGAGAGAATGATGGCAAGTTTTCAACTAGGTCCTTCCACAGGTCACTTGAGGTCAAGTTTGGTGCAGACATTTCTGAGCTCTCCATGGTGTGGGATAATTCTGTGCCCCCTTGAGTACAGTTCTTCACATGGCTAGCTGCTATGGGCAAAATCCCCTCTAAGGTCTTGTTATCCAGATGGAAAACTTTGCCCAACAACAGCTCTATGGCTTGCCCATTGTGCGGGACTCACATGAAATTAGCCAACCACCTTCTAATTCAATGCTTTTGGGCTTGAAGTATTTGGTCCAATGCCATCAACTGGTGGGGCACTATGTGGGCTAGCCCTAAAAGTGTATTGGAGCTTCTTCAGTGGTGGAAGGGTTACAATGGATGACCCCTTGCCAAGCGAATTTAGATGAGCCTATTCTACTCGACTCTGTGGTCCATGTGGGTAGCTAGAAACAACTTAGTCTTCAACCAGCAAGTGGCTTCCATAGGCAAAGTGGTTGAGGTGGCAAAGCTTAAAACAACTATTTGGGTTCATGCATCTGTGGATCAGGACAACTTTACAATCAATGATCTTATATATAACATCGAGGTCGTCAAGTCCCTAAAGTTGTGTAGTAGAAAAAGCTTGTAATTTTTATTTTTCTTTTCTCTTTTTGTCGAGACTCCATATAGCAGGAACCTCTCTTGCTTCATGGTTTTGTTGGCTCCCAACTGTACTTGCTTAGGTAGTGGTGGGACTTTTCATTTGATAGTCTTTCCTCTACTATTCCCATCTTTGTGGAATAATACTCTTTATTTACTGTTCAAAAAAATAAAAAAATGCTAATCAAACCAATTTGTCAACGGTGAAATTTATAATATCTTATAAATTGGAAAACCCAACTACAAAATAGAGTTTTAAAACGCTTTTACTAGAAAATATATTTTTTCCTTTCCAAGGAAAACATCAAATTAAAGCATTACATTGGTCTTTAGTACTATTGGAAAAACAAATATCATAGTATTTATGATTAAATCAAAAAAAATCATTTTTTGTAACTTGAATATTAAATATTTTATAAAATGCTAATATTATGCAACTCTCTTATTTCTATCTTCTCTTATCTTATCAATACAAATTCAAAATTTTAAAATATATATAATTAATAATATTAATTTATTAACTAATTTTTTTATGAATACAAATAATTATAAAATTTGGGATGTTACAATTTTGGACTGCGTTATTTGGCTATTTATTCAAGTTATTAGGCCAGTGATCTATTTAGATAATTACAAATGGTATCAGAGCTAACTCTGATACGACATTTGATCCCACATCGGTGGGAGATAAAAAATAAGTAAAATATATAACAAAATTTCTGAGCTACTACTAATAACTTGGCGCCTTAAACTTTTGTACTACGCTGTTAGGATCTTTATTCAAGTTCTTAGGTCGATGGTCCGTTTAAATAAAGATTGATATAGATTATGTCTAACTACACATTAGTTTTTATTCCTTTAAGGCTATGCCAAATAATCAATAATAATGCTACGATAATTAAATTATTTTATCAAATTAATTTATTAAATGATACTGCACCATCACAAATATTAAATATAGGATGAGTTCATATAATATTAATTGGACAAATAAATGGTGACCTTTGAATAAAATTATGCCTCTGTGGGCCATCAATGCTTTTTTACTACACACAAAAGATTGCTAGTGTACGTAAATAGTTACAATTCAACAATTGATAAATGCAATTCAAAATTGTATATATGAGTTTTCAAGGCTAGCTTTGGAAGAGCATTTCTATCAATTTTCTTTTTGCTAATTCATAATGTTAAAGCTAATTAGGTAAAGTGTTCTTTTGTCTTTATCAATAGTATTGCTTCAATATGGAGTAAAGTTGTTTTTTTAATTTGTACAATTACCATTTTAACCGTTTAATCATTCGATATAATTATATTTGATCGAAACAATTAAACATGGAGGCCTTGTTTGGTTTGCCGGATAAGGGGTGTATTGAATTGGACAAAAAACATATAGAACCTACATATTTAGATTTTGTACTCGGATTCTTTATCCCGTGTTTGTATTGCAAGATTAGGACTAATAATTTGGTGAATACTGAATTACTAATACCTCATTTATGGTATTAATAATATCAGCCCCTCTTTAGTATTATTAGTCCCAGGCTCCAGATTATATTCTCTCCTTATCTAACGGTCAAAAATAAATCTACAACTCTTATCCTATTCATTATTCTACCATAATCAAACATGAACTAAATTTCTCACTATATACATAATTCATTTAATAACCCCCTAGTATTAAAAAGAACATATGGAACTCACAGTATTACTTATCCATCTTATTTTATCCAATTCCAATTGGAATACCGAACAAGCCCGAACTGGCAAAAAATAGTTATGCTATTGATTTGAAAAGTAATACATTTTTTTTCCAGATCTGTTTCCAAAGATGAGTAGCTATAACTTTGAATCCTATTCCAAGAAAGAGATAATTCACAACTTTATCACAACTTAAAGGTAAGCGAGAATATCGTTTGCTTCATTCTTTGAAATTCTTTTCTTTGCCTCTGTTGTTTCATAAATCGACACCAATTTCTAATGTGAAATGAGAATTATCGATAATTTTAGAGTATCATATGTCATATGTATTTGACAAATGAAAATCTTAAATACATATTTAGTGGGATTATTCTCGTCTTTCATATAGTTAACAAATGTGAGTCAATATTATCCTACTCAAGATAATTATCCGGGTGAAAACACACCATATAATGTAAACAATAACACTGTTACTCCAAAATTACTAGATAATTACATGGGGTGGCACCCCCACACCTTACTTTGTAATGATAACAAGCAAAGTAATCTTTATTCTTCATGACAAAAAAAAAGAACGAATTAGAAAGGAAAAAGTTAGTGAAAATTGTGTATAAATGGGGCAATAAGGATGTAGCATTATATGAAGAAGCCTTCAACTTAATTTGTCATGGCTTGTTCTTTTTTATTACCTCTACTACCGACTCTAAACCATTTCGCATTCTATTCCGCAATCGTTTTGAGTTCTCAATCCTCTTGAGCATCTCAAGCTATATTTACATAGTACCGGTTAGTTGGTGACATTTTCATCTTTATTTTCCAGATATAAAAGAACGAGGTACACTACATCTTTTGCCTCTAAAGCCTCCCTTAATTATCTCATATGCCAATTTGTTTTGTTTTGTTTTGTTTTAAAAAAAAAAATAAATTTACTCTTGTTGCTATCTTTCGAAATAAACTCTAGTCCTTTTTTATTGTGAGTTTAATTTGGTAAGTGATATATAAGTTGTTATAATAATTTTTCATACGAGGGATAAATAGATCTTATTATAGTTGGAAAGGTTCCGATTACTCTGGCTAATTTAGCAACCAACCGCCGGTAGACTATTGTGGTTTATTCTGAAGTGAGATACTCATATCCCATATAATTCCTCTATACAACAAATCCTTAAATTGTTAAAAGATAAATTTAATAATGTATATCAAGTTATTTAACATTTCTTCTCATGTGCAGCCATTACGGGAAAAGATAAATAAATTGAACTGAACTAGTACACTAACACATCTTGAATATAGTGCATAATAGCAAATACAAGAAAAATAAATACACATCACGAAACTTAAATTCAAAATCTCGTGGGACTAATATTATCACCAATTATCTAAAAATCTTAAAGTGAACTGATACCATGTTAAGTTACTAATTATAAAAAAAAATATAAATAATTAAAAAATGAGTCCAATAATATATATAGTTTTGACTTCTTTTTTAAAGCTCCTCTCTA